>QANX01007841.1:230940-326173 GCA_003254975.1 Ochetophila trinervis
AGAGTATGTTGAACCATTGCCAAAACCTTTAAACTGAGGAGAGATTGCTGCATTGTCACTGTGATTAGCAAAGGCTGCTGAATCTGAGACAATTTGTGTAGGGTTGGAGAACTCTCTTTGTTTTTCTTCTTGTAGGAGTATATTGTATATTTGATTCAGTCCAGGAAATGGTTGCAGCATAAGAATGTTACCCCTCATAGCATTATATGATTCATTTAGACCCATGAGAAATTGCATAACATGCTGTGTATGAAGCAATTCAGTAAAGGATTTTGCAGAACCACAAGTACAATTAGGAATACCAACCAATGAATTGTGTTCATCCAAAAGTCTTTTGAATTTTGTGTAATAGCCTGCAATTCCTAAATTCCCTTGACTTAAAGCACTCAATTCTCTTTGTATTTGGTAGACTTTAGCAATATTTGATTTTCCATACCTTTGTTCGAGTTCTGTCCAAATCTCAAAGGCTGTTGAGCAGTACACAACACTCTCTGCAATTTCCACATTTACTGCATGAATCAACCACGAGATTACCATGCTATTGCACCTCTCCCAATAACTTCTCAAAGAAGATTGATGATCTGGTTCTTCACAGGTGCCATCGATAAAACCTAGCTTATTCTTAGCTTTGAGAGCTATCTTCATCGATCTGCTCCAATGATTATAATTCTCTCCATCTAGGTTTTTGGTGACTAATTTGATACCTGGAGAATCTCCATGGTGAAGATAAAATTCATGTGTTGAGTCTATCACTGTAATTTCTTGATTTCTGGATTTTTCAATTTCTGACATTCTTGTGTTCTTGAACGAAGAACAGAGGGAAGAAATCGAAAGAAAAAAAACTTCTCCGAGAATGGAAGCTAAACAATAAGCTTGAAAAGAAGGCTTACTGTGATAAAGGAAGGTTTTGAAACCAGCTCTGATACCATGTTACAACTGACTTGCTTGCCATTGAAGAAAGCTTGAAGAACTCAACAAACTTAAGAAAGAGAGAAAGAGAGAACAAAGAAAAGAGAGGGAAAATATACTTTCTATTAATTGCGTGAATGAGTTAGTTACCTTAACCAGCTAAACAAAAGCTTTATATAACAACCATAATTAACTAATCATTTATGACTAAAATAACTAACAAACTAATAACAGAAATGTACAATCATATGCACGTGGCATAAGCTGGCATTAGCTTATTCTTCCTCTGGAAGATTCTAGTGTCTTCCAACAATATATGGTTATTATATTTTGCTGCACCGGTGCGGCTATTTGTATTGCAAATTGACCTATATAATTAAACTAAACTAATAAATATGGTTACTTGTATTTGAAAGTTGAGTACAAAATATTAAATATAAAATATAAAAAAAATAATAATTTATTTTTTATCAGGTTAAATTTTTAAAATCAGTAATAATTTAAAATAGTGCCAGAATTAAAAAAATTTAACAGTTAAAAATTAAAAGTTTAAAATTCGATAATTTTATAAAATATAATAATCTATATTTTATAAATATAAAAATATAATAATCTATATTTTATAAACAAATAGTAAATATTAATTTAACATGATATGAAAATGAAAATTAAAAAAACATCGATAACTCCACTCAAATATAATTAACCGAGAACATCAAATCTCAGAGTACATATAGCTGAATTTCAAACTATCTATCTGGGGACGGCCGGATCCAAAATTCCATTAACAGATACATAAAACCGATCAATGCATCGAGTTAAGTTAATTAGATTAACAAAACTCTAAAGTATTATTGGAATTTAAACTCATGATTTCAATTCAATAAACGTCAAATCTTTCAATCATCGAGCAACGCATAGAAAAAACAAATTAAGCTTGCTGCCATGGAATGCTCATCAAATTTAAAAAAGGAAACAAAGAAAGAGTGATTTGGAGTTTTGATATCACAGACAATATCCATACATAAAATAAAAATAAAAATAAAAAATAAACTCTTTTTTTGATAATTGTTTTTTGATAATAAAAAAAAAAAAAAACTCTTTGAATAACCTTGTTATAGCTAAACCCATTCTCTGCCTAATCATAGAAACCTATTATATAACTTAAAAATTAAAGTATTCATATTCACTCCACGCTATACGAGTCTATCACTGCATGTATCTTAGTAAAGACCCCACAATATCATTCATGATTGGACTGATTTTAATAATCCAAACTTTCTGAGCTTTGGTATAGTTTCAAAAGGATTTATGTATTTTTAAAATTATCATTTACAATATCATTCACTACTTTTGTTTTCTTTGTGTTATTTAATGCTCTGCATTTTTTATTTTTTCACTTTTGTTTTCATGGTCATTATAGCTATATTTGAACAAAAGGAACCAACAATAAAAAAAGGCAGGAAAAAAAGAAGAAGGTGTTAATGAAATATCAGGAATCTAAGAATGTAACTTGAATTAGAACTATTTAATTTAATTAAAGGTGTCAATGTAATTTTTACATATTTCTCATGATTCATATCAAAACCACGGATCAAGCTCCACTGGGCCCCAACTTAGAACTCTTGCAATCCATTCATCATCGACCTCGACGCTATCGCAGTCGTCCATTACTCCATCCCCATAACCCTTCTCCACAGCCGACGACGCACTCCCAACCTCCGCCTTCAAGCCGCCCAACCTCTCGGTGGACCCCACAAACTCCACCCCCACCATCACCGTCGACGCCACGTCAGACATCGACGCCCCGCAGCTTTCGCTCTTCCCATTCCCAACCACAAACGACGCCGCCGATGACGTCGACGGCAGAGTGGCCGGTGACGACGAGATATCGGTGGAGCAACCCGAAGTACAAGTTATCTCTCTGTACAGCTCTTGCATCACCTCCTCTATCAATTCTTCTTTAATGGGGAAGAGCTCGGCCGCATCGTCGTGTTCCGTCAGGAGGTCCATAAACTTCCCGGCGGTGTTTGACTCCGGCGAAGACTTCGAGCTTTCGTCCATGGTCGGAAAGGAAGAGAGAGACTGGAAGAGGAGCGAACAATGTTTTATGGAGTAGAGACTAGAGAGTGGAGGTGCAGAGTGTATAGCTAAGCAAAGCTTTATAAAAACAGAGAAATGGTTGAAAAGTAGGTGCCACGTTAGCAGGGAGGTTCAGCCACGTAGGATATTAGGTACACAGGCACTGACGTGGCGTATTGATGTTCTGGTAACTGATAGGAATCAGCTGACGGATAGTACAGCCAAAAGTACTGTCAAATGTCAGTTTTTCTACAGCCAACATGGTACCAATGCTGCTGAGCTGTACGATTGCTATTATTTTGAGCGGTCCATATTCACACGATTCTATTTTAAGCTAATCTAACGGCTTACTTTATAGGTATTCGTACGCCTTAAACCTCTAGCGGTGGCTCTTAAATTTAAAGGACGATATTGCCTCGACAAACACAATTTTAACATGAATTGACGGGATTGACCCTGTTCAAACTTGGACTTTATTGAACGATGAAATTTATTTTTCTCCGGTTTTAGGGGTCCAAATGGCATGCGACCAGGTCAATTCTAATTTACGGTTTCACACTAGGGAAAGGAAGCTTCAATTTTAATTGCGATCATAATTAAAAGGTTATGTAATTTCCACTATACTGAATTTTGAACACAGAATTAACTTTATCATAATGATTTTCTTCTATTTTAATTTTATAATAACATTTATTTAGCACGTTCAAGTAACCAAAAAATTCAAACATTGCATTTTTCACCTGTTTGTATAAAAATGCAAATTATCATAAAAGAAAAATAAATTATCGACATCCCTTCATTAAAAAAAGAAAAGAAAAAAAGAAGAGTATATTATAAACATAAATTAACTAATTCATACAAAAATAGTATTTCATTTAAAAGGCTTTCTTTTTCTCCACTAATGCTACAAATATAGTGGGTCGGGCCCAGCTATCGGTATGGTACATCAACATGCTCACGCCAACTAGATGTATATCTAATAATTCTTTTTTATTTATTTATTTTTATCTAAGAATGCTATAGCGTGGGATTTATCACTATCCAAATATATGACTTGTAATAACAAGTGCCTATTCCTATGATTCTATTATTAGTAACGACTACGAGATTTATTATGAACGAAGGCATCTTTTTTCCTACTTCTCTTCCAATAAACACGAGGTTGTCACCAAACCAGCTAATCTTCATGAATTACTTGCATCGAAGGGTAGTTTATAGGCTGAAAACCGGTATTATCTATCATCTGGTGGCAGGGTCGGACTTTTGGAGCACATATCTATTGCATGAAGCTCTTTCAGTCGACTAACTGAATTGCACAAACCTGGAAACGTTTCAATATAGTTTGTCAGATTGCAGTGAAGATAAGACACTCTCTTCAGTTTCCTACTACGTTAGCATTACGACAAATATGCAGAAAAATAAATATAAATCAAGATGACATGGTACAAAACCAGCAAACAACCCATCCAGTACACTAGTTCTTGCAATACTTAAGACTCAAATTCTCCAACGTTCTCCAAAATTGTATTACTAAGATTTCGGATTTAGATACCCTAGCAAGACATTTGTTTTACTATATGGTATAAGTTCAATTGTTGGTAAAATCTTTCCAGGTAGAAGGCCAGTGTAATCCCTAATCTATGACTCAAGGAATTCAGATATGAAGACAAATGAGAAAGAATACTGTGTAATCCAAGAAAAGGATATCAATACTTCGAGAGCTTTTATTCAATATAATGAATAACTTTCGCACTTATTGCATGTAGTATTCTGAACTTCTGATCGCTGCTAAAATAGGAATACAACCTATAAGCTTAAAATGAAATGATACACCAGCCTCACTTTCTTCCAGATATAATAATAGTTTCATGATAAGCCTGCAGCATATCCAGAACCTTAAACTAGCAAGCCTTTTAAACATCTAGAACAAATATGGCCATCTGTTTATTCACTTATATCTATGAGAAACAAAATAAACTAGATGTTCTGGAAATAACTGTACCTGAACATTTTGGGATGTCCCACACTGCAATGGATGTAGGCGTACATCGAGGGTCACATATTGCACGGTTATCTTCATACTGGACATTCATAGCAAGCATCCACGACCCAATTGTGATGTCCTCATTGCTAAACATTCTCAAACTGAAAGCAAGAGGAAAAACATGGCAAACAAAACAAATTCGGAAAGATAAGATACTAAAAGAGACAAGAATCTACCAAGTTTGCTCTATTACGTAGTTTTTTTTTTTTTGGTTAAACTGGGAGCTAAAATGCCCAGAAACACAGTAAACCAGTCAAGATTCCATTACACCAGAAGCATCAGATTCAAGAGTCCAACGAAAAAAAATAATTTGATATCTTAACATCTAAGTGAATAACAGGCGAATCATAGGTAAATGTTATGATAGCAATAACCCCTGAAAGTTTCAGCAGACAAAAAGATATCACACATTATAACCATAAAGATCCAGCAAATGACAGACCTGTTATTTCTAGCAGTTGCCAATGAAGCTACCACCTCTGCAGACAGAACATATACAGGACCATAAGCGTGCAAAAAGTATTCACTTCCAATCAGATGCCCTGACTTCTCATACCTGAAATCATTTTTAAGGTAAATCCTCTCATTAAAAATAAAAATGAATATTCATTTAAGAAAGTAAACGAAAATACAAAAGAGTAAATGCTCTGCAATCATATCTCAAAAACTCAAGAACTCACACATGCACATACCATTTCATCTTAGGGTCAGTGATCACTGGACCTTTCTTCATGCACCCAATGTAGGTTAGTGAATGTGTCCGCTCCTTAGCTAGAAGAGTTGCGAGTCGATCTGAAAAATTAAGGAAACAGCATTGTAAAATCATAGAAAAACAACCGACTATATTTGGAAATACAACATTGTAGTCAGCATCTCATACGCACTTCAATGTACCTGGACGCAGATAAATATCATCATCAGCTTTGACATAATAATCTGCTTTAAAGAGCAAAAACGCTGCTCTGAAAAATTCCAACCTACAAAGTAGAAAATGCCACATAAGCTGCCAAGAACATCAAGTCAGGAACATTAATTACATAACAACAATTTCATATAAATAGGAAAAACTTACGTTTTGTATGGAAGCATTGAATACTCTTCCTCAATATCAATAATCATGAAGTCTTTGTAATTATCTACTTCTTTGTGAAGCTCTGCCATCTTTTTTGCATCTTTTGTTCGTCCAATAACAAACCTAAAAGCTAAACCAGTAGCTTGTTCCAACCTATAAAGGTAACATTTAAATGAATCAGGAACGTTGATAAGGGAACTTTTAACTGACAAAAACAGGAGGATATTAATCAATAAATCGTTTTATAGTGAGCCTGTGTAGCACAAACCATCCATAGAAAAACAGTTTTGAGTCTGACGAAATATTATATAGTACTACTCTAAGATTGTGCTCCTAAATAGTAAATAATGCTCCACATCCAATGAACAAGGCCAGTATAACTGCTAATCAAATATGTGCTGGCGGAGCGGAATTTATGGAAATGGAATCTTATTCAAATCAGATCAGACTCATGAGCAGGAAATCAAGAAAAGCGAACACGTTATTACCAAAAAAAAAAAGCGAACACGTTAGCGATACCAATGAGAAGAAGTAGAGAACTGAAAAATACGAAACAGAATCCACATTCAGGGATCACTAAAATACTAAAATATAATGAACGACAGCTGGAAATACCTCAGAAGCCCATCTGGATCAGAAGGAAACCAAGTGCTGCGCAAGGCTGCCCGGCGATCACCGGAGCCGAACCCAGTCTGAATTCCGACGAACCCAAGAAGCTTAGGCCGATCAACCAAGCCTCCATCGTCCCCTAGTTGCCGAGAATGGGAAGCCGAGTAGAATGCCCGGAAAGTGTCCTCGGATTTTCCGCATCGGAAAATGGGTAAAGGTGCAGGACGGCGTAGGGCGGCGAGGGCGAATATTGTTCCGGCGAGGCCAATAAGGAGGCAGATGAAGGAAAAGACGGTAATGGGCAAGGGAACGCGCGTGGTGGGAAGAACAAATTTTGGTTTTTTTGGCTTGACGGGTTTGGGCGAGTAGGTAGAGGAGGAGTTGATAGGGAGAGAGGGAGATGTGCGGAGAGAGAAGAGTGGCATTTTGGTGATTTTTGGATTGCTGGGGTGTGAAACTTTTAGAATATGACAATGGGCCAAAAATTGGTTGGTCCTGGAACCATCTGGTCCAAGACACGAAAAAATATCACATTATGTAAATTTTATGTACGAGTCTTACATGTAATTATATTTTGAGACAATGTGACCAAAGAATCATCTGTGTTTTTTATTATATAATATATATGCATATATAATATTAGAACACTCCGATATTATTCCTTTCACCAAAAAAGAAGAAGAAAGAAAGTATTATTCCAGTGGAGAAATGGTGACAAAGATTCCAAACAACCATTTTCTTCTTCCTCCCCATCTCCCCTTTGCTGTCTGCCTGAATGAACGAGTATTTTATTTTCTTTGCTTGTTAAAATATTAAATATTTAAGCTGTCCATTTTCCTACTTATTCTTGTACCATCTCTCTAAATTTACCATTAAGGAAGTTCTTCCATCAACAAGGGAGTAACAGGAAAATATTATATTTTTTAAAAATTAAAAAAAAAAAAAAACACCCTAAAGCAAGTTTTCGTGGGTAAAATTACTATCGTTGGAATGTTGAGAAATCATCTACTTGAACATAGCGGGTTAGGAGCTGGCACTTGAAAACACCAGGAAATGAAAGACTAGTCCATCCCTGTTCTTAATATTTGCTTGCTTTTACTTTGACAAATGTTTTACAAACTAATGAGCTCATTGGTCGCGTCTCTGTGTTTTTGTTGCCATCAGATCTTCTCCAGGTATCCAACTGGAATGAATTCTCACACATATCACCAGAAAACGCACACACTAAAAATATAAGAGAAAAAAAATATGGAAACTAAAATCAAGCCCAAATTGCAAGCGAAGACATCAATCCAGCACCAAGGAAAAGCATGAAATAAGAAACTACTTGCAGTCTAAAATTACAGATCATCCTCTTGCTCAAAAAATCAGCAGCAATTAGATCCACTAAAGCCATGTACACCAGAATTCCAGCCGACAATGAATCCAATATGCCTTCAGCGACCAGAGCTCCTGGGCTGTGTGGGTTGTAGAATGAGGCAACCGCAGCTCCAATGCCAATCCCTGCAGGAGTCGTTACCGCAAAGAAACATGCCATGATTGCCGCAGATGATGTCTTGAACTGAGCTTGGGATATGCACCCTCCCAGCGCAAATCCTTCAAAGAACTGATGGAAAGACAGTGCCGCTATTAGGGGTCTTATGGTACATGGGCTTTGTGAAACTCCCAGTGACAATCCTATTATAACTGAATGTGATACAATCCCAAGTTCTAATATCTGCGTAAGGAAAAAAGATAATATTTAATATAAGCATAAAAACGCGTGGACCAAATCTTCATACCAAAACAGAGTAAGAGCTAGCCAACTCAATAGCAAAATTGTGTGCCCGCAAGGCTTCAGCATTAAGACTAACATAATTTCATATAGGGTTTGACTGTTTTCATACTCTCATATAGATCAACATCATTTTGAGCAGAAAAGAAATCTAATGAAAGTACAGAGAAATTAACAATCTTATCGAAGGGATTGTGGCGTCAATACTATAGGAGTACGCAATAACAACTAAACAAATGGCCATAAATATTAGAGAAAGTAAAAAAAAAATGACGCTTCATTGACTTTACAAAGCCTAAAACCAATTTAAAAGGTCATCTTGTTTTGATTGATCACCGATATATGCTGACTTTAAGCCTGACTTTTGAAGAAGCGTGAGTCCATGGTTTACAGTAAGAAAAGAACATTTTCATATAAAAAATATTTCGGCAAAATACAAATACTAATATTCATTTATTAATACAATTTCTGGCGTGGTTTCTTTTTTCCCCATTATGGCCTGCCTGATTGATTCAACACACATACTCCATTTCTAACAATTGCTTTCAATTCTCAACAGTGTTAAGGATTTCCCATCCTAATTTATAATGTAACAAAGCAGTTCTATTAGGCAGAAGACCAACTGTCATCTCGCTAAAATGACTACCAAACCACCAAAATGAGTTCAAAAGTCATCCTCACCACAAATACCCGCGTACAAGACCCGGGCCACATGCCACTTTCAACAAAAAAAGGTAAAATTTTGGTAGGCCCTTTGCTTTCTACCTTCTCCCAAAAAGTACAATAACAAAACTCCAACAACCACAGTAGAAAGCCAATATCTTAATTAACTCCCAAACGAAAACGAAAATAATAGAAATAAACGATATGCAAAAAGACAAAAGTAGTGAGTTACCTGCGAAACGACGACGTGTCGAACACCAACATCTTCGTCATCTCCCAACCCATGCGAATGCCCATGTCCGTGCCCGTGTCCATGCCCATGCCCGTGAGATGGTTCCCTCACGTGCCCATCGCATGCGCCCTGCTCGTGAGGATGGCTGTGCCGATGGTGGGCCGCATGCGCATGCATCCCCACAATATGCATGCCACCACTTTCCTCTTCCCCGAACACTTTCCCATTCCACTCCTTGGCTTGTACCGGAATGATAGCTGACTCCTGACCAGAATCCTCGAACCCAACCCGGACTCGTTCCTCGCTCGGCCGAGCCAATCCCTGTTTTCGTTCGTAATATTGCGTCCCCACAAAATCAACGAGCAGAGTTATAAGCGAAGCCAACATGGCGAAGAATCCACAGAAGGGGAATTTGGACCACGGGTATTCCGGCAGACAGGGATTGGATAGGGCTTCCGAACCGCCTGACAGCATGTGCACGAAGCCGGTAGCGAGGATTACGCCGGCGGCGAAGGCTTTGGCTGCAACGAAGAGGCTTCCATCGGTTCGAAGGAAGCTGCGATGCCTTCCGACGAGGGGGATGGCGATTCCTACAACTCCGGCGGTTAGGATTGAAGCGATTGCAATGAATTTGAGGATGAGTGCTTCCGAGTCGTCGCGGCAGGCTTCTAACTCGGTGCTTTCGCAGCTCGGGTTGGTCATCGACAGAGAGATGGTTTGCACAAGGGAATCTTTTCGTATCCAAAAATTCCAAACAAACAAAGAAATTCCAGTTTTTAGAAACATCTTCAACGTGAATAACAAAACAAACAACAAATCAATTCGCAAAAACTAATAAATGCACAAGACTGAAAATGAAGCTTCGTTAAAAAATAATAATAATTGGTGTAGGTTATCGATACACTCAAACGGAGCTTTCTAGTCTATTTAATTGTATTGAGAATATAGAAATTCATCGAATTGTATACATGAATGAGACAGAAGCTTCCGTCCAAATTATGCCGAGCCCAGGAAATAAACCCAATTAATCCCTAATCCATACTTACTTTTCAATTGCAGGGAATGGGTAATATTAAGGAAAATTCGAAATTGTCAAAATTTCTTTCAAAGGACCAAAATTCAAACGGATTACATAGACACCAAAAACACGAAACCTCGCTTCGTGCATAAAAAAGTTTAAATTCGGCATAGAATTTCCAAATAATAAACAAAGAAATGGGGTTCTTAAATTACCTGAGAAACCCTGAGCTTTTCCCACGAAACCTCGAAGGCAGAGCAAGGACCAAAAATCCTGAGAATAAAAAAAAAATGCAGAGAACAGCGTCAATCGGGAAATTCAAAAGGGGGGAGAAAAAGAAAGTGAATGAAAGAGATAGAGACAATTTGGTATCGATAAGCGAACCTCAATAAATAACATGGGGAAAAAAGGCAGGTGGGGTTTTTGATGTTTGTAATAGGATAGGGGGTTTAACCGAAGAACACGAATCTGGAATGTATATATACAAATACGAGAAAAGAGAAAGACGACGATGAGTAAGAGACTGTGGACATGGACTGCAACAACATCCCCTATTATCCTACGCACCCCACCGCTGAAGAAGTTTTCTATACGCAGGAAGAAATAGAGTGGGAAAGAGTGTCGACACTATTTTACGAAAGCGTGCGTAACTGGGGAAGTTGGAGGGCTTCAGGTGCGACTTTTTGCAACCAAATGAGCGCAATAGTGTCGACACTCGTCCTTTTCTCTTTTTCCTATTTTCTTTTTTTGCAATATTCTTTTCTTTTCGTTTACCAAAAAAAAAAAATTATTTTCTTTTCTTTAAATAGTACTTTTTTTTTTTTACTATTCTTTATTCTTTTGATAACGTCTCTTCGCTCCATTTTGCTTTAGGTGGTAAATGATGAAAGTGGTAGCGCATAAAAGAAATCACAGCATGTATCAGAAGATTTACCAACAAAAAAAAAAGCATGCATCAGAGGTGTTAGTGAGTTAGTGAGGTCTCAATTTTTAGATGAATTAAAATTTGAGTATTTTCATTTTCTAAATTGGAAGTTCAACAAGTTAGTCGAGAAAGATAAAATTATCACTAAAATTTACAGAAGATACACAAATTTTTACTTTTTCAATTTTTTTTTTTTTTGACAAAAAAAAAAATCACAGCATGTACGTGGTTAATTGGATCTTGAGCACTCTGTCTCTGTGGTTTTCATCTATTTGCCAAAACAAGTGGCTGTTTCATTGAAGTTGGTGATGCCTTTTTGTTCATTACGTGACCATGTTTTCTTCTCCCCTCTTCAACATTTCATGATCATAAAAGATTATTCTTCGTATCAAATTATAAAATGCAATTTAGACATTAAGAAAGGCTTTGATAATATTTTAAAATCATGACTGTATATAATATCTTATAAATCTTTTTTTCTTTTTCTTTTCGGCTCTACTTGTGTAGCCTTTTTGAACAATTCTCTATTTACAAAAATATATTTGATGTATAGTATAGTATTATAATTCCAATTTCTGAGCCATTATTCATTGAAATTAATTAATTACATATTCATCCCAAGTCCCAACTATGAACATTGGAACTTAAAGCCTTTCGGCATTTTTCTTTTGAAAATTAACCTTTCGGCATTTGGATGTGGTAAAAACAAGCAAATAATAAAAGTAGTCTTTTCAAGGCCCTTGGTCCCTACCTTTTACCAACAACAAAAAAAAAGTGTAGTCTTAGGCATTATCATCTCCATTCAAGCCTATTGCTGGACAATGTCCGGAAAGGACAGTATGAATATATTCATGCTTAAACAAAAATTAAAAGCATTTTTTTTAAATAAAAAAAATATCTTCTGATAATATCGTGAACATTAATTCATAGAGTGTCATGTGACATTGATAAATAACCTAGCATACTACAATTTGAATTTCAACTATCAAACTTTCAGTGTAAAAATTCAGCAAATTTTTTTACTCTAAGCTATCACTAGTATAAAAATTAAAAAGATTGAACGAGGCAATATCACGCATCTTTTATATTTGTAAGTATGGTGAAGGTCAAGCAAGCATAATTTGCTTTAGGACGGAATTAATTTCATGGGAATATTATTCCATGATCCTATGGATATTTCAAATTGCATTGTAACAACAAGCCTTTTTAGGTTTACAAAATATCAATTGAACACCTGACAGTCAATAGAACACATTTTTTTTTCACACATGAGAGTATGGGAATTGAAATTCGAATTTTGGTAGCCCTATTTGGACTCAAGTGCTCCTCTCTGCTGCTACTGCACGAGAGGGAGGGAGTTTCCAGTGACATGAGTCCCCAGTGTAGACTCCTACTGGGTTGAAAAAATACCTGAATTTGATTCACTTACTAGATAACTTGTGAACATATGACCCTGCTACGGGTAGATCATTTTTTTGTTAGCAAAAAAAAGAATACATTTTCTTTTCTAGATGGCATAACAAAAAAGACCGGAATTCTTTTAAGTTTTAACTATTGTTGAAATAAAAAGTTAGTTATAATATAACCCAGTATTAACGCAATGTTGGAAAACTTTGGTACAAATAATAATAAAAAAAATTATAAGGCAAAAATTTGGGTAAGAATTTAATTTACTTGATAAAAAAATGTTAAAATATATTATACATTAAATATGACTTTTAAGAATATTTAATGAAATTTAAATATCAAATTTATCTTCTTAAATTTTAAATAATTAATTTTATTCTATATAAAATTTATTTCAATTAATGTTTTAATCCAAATTGAATTAATGTACGGGAATATATTCTGTTATTTTACTTTTACAAATACTTCATTGCTTTACTTAACTCTGTATTGTTTCCAATTATATATTTTTAAATAATTAGAATGTTAAATTTGGTAATTGAATTATTATAACGATTGTTTGTAAAATTTGATAATTGAATTATTATAATGATTGTTCGCACCAATATTTTTGGCCTAAAATAATAAAGATCATTATGTTTAAAGAAAATATAAATATCTTACATTGATTGGAAATCAAAATCGATTGCTTAATTGCAAATATAAATAATAAGCATAAACAAATAAATAATAAAAGTTGGGTGCTTCAATTTATATATTGAAGTCTCTTATTTACTTTGAGAACGGACTTTAATATTTATTACACTAATCTAAAATAATCTATTTAGATTAGTAGATTATTCTCTCTCTTATAAATCTATTTTATAGTCTCATTTTTTTTTAGTTATGATCATTTAGTGCTGGCCTGCCTATTTTGTTAGTTTTAGTTATTTAATTTTCTAGTTCTTAATTATATAATATTTTATCATTAAGGCAATTTAAAACATGTTTAATTGGTTATTCTTTCCAATTGAATATGTTGTCTAATAATTATATTTTACTCTTCTCATTTATTATTATAGGTTTTTTTTTTTCTTATTATTTCCTTCATTATGATAGGTGGCAAGTGTGCACAATCAGATACGCTTAAACATGACAAAATTTTATACGACGCTATAATTTGCGGGTTTTGATCTCCAATATTAAAATTGGATTGATATTAGTGTCACACGATAAGACACAATAAAAAAATAGGTTGGAACAAGTTGGAATACGTTAATACGATAAGAAAAATATTAATTTAATTATTTCTTTATAGCTATTTGGACCATATATTTGAAATTTCCAAATTAATATTTTTATAAATAAAATATTATTTTGGAATTAAGTGAATTAAAAAGTCCCACATTGTTTGGAGATGCAAATAATTTGAAATTGTGCTAGTATAAATACTCGTTTGAAAAGGAAGAAGTCCCACATCTAAAATAAACGAGTCTTTTGAGAAATTCTTTACTTATAAAATTCAAGCTTCTTTAACATTAGAGAAGAGCCCTACATCAACACGACTACAACATAACTACTTAGTTTATTATTGTTAGAATTTACTTTGAGTAGTCAAGTATTCTTAGTTGTTTCTTAGTTTAAAATTTTATTTAAAAGTCCTTTGATCTAAAAGCATTTGTAACATTCTAGTTATTTTGTTCTCAATAATTAATACACTCGTTTGGTTGAGTTTTGATTTGATTGGCGCACATTTTATTTTCTTTGAACTGTTTTAGGTTCGAAGTGGCACGCTCGTACACTTGAGACAACTGATTGTTGTGTTTTACACCAATATATTTTTTGGCATGCCCGGTGGGATTGAAAAGTTTTCAACTTAGAAGATGGTGCAGACTCGTTTGAGGGCTCAAGCGTCCGACACCCACGGCAGCATTAGCAGCAGAAACGTGTCAAAAGAAGTTGGTCTTGAAAGGGAAGCTGACAGGATTCCGGACACGACAGAACTGTCTACTCAGGATTCGATCCGGAGCTTTCCCAGAAGTTGGAAACATACCAGGAGACCCAGTAGCATATGTTGCATGGAATCATGGACTTGTTGGGCCAATAGGTGCAGACGACTCAAATTGCGTCGAATGGCGCAAGGCCGACTAACGGCCAGAAGGAACAATAGGTACAGGCCTTTCAGGCCGTACCTACTGGCAACTCGCCAAGAACTGAGGCATCGGCATTTCAGGCCAGGTCCAGTGGACATGATGTAAGAGTTATGATGGAATGACAAGTTCAGCCTTACATCCCCCCATCGGCTTGGAACAATGTTCGAGCCGGGGGGCAAGCTGATAACCAAGGCCAGACCATGAGGGATGGCTGGGAAGAACAGGTGACGCAAACCTTCCAGACTGTACCCAACGTACATGGAGGGAGAGCAGATGTCCAAGCATACCAGAACCTGCCAGTTCAGAATCAGATTCATGCGGGGGGCATGCGGAGCACTTTAGACAAAACTACAGGACTAGACACTTTGATGCTCACGCTTACCAGGCAGAATTCCACACCCCGGCAAGGAGGAACGGACCGAACTGGATGAACCACGGCCAAGGCATGGATCGAGAAGCCGTCGAGACCATCATCCAAGAGATGATGAGTCCTGCATTCAGAAGAACTGGACGTCCGTCTTATAGGAGGCCGTACCCCGACGCTTTCGACAGGATCGAATTTCCTAGGGGATTAAGGTTTCCTGACTTCACCCTGTTTTCTGGCGAGGAAAGACAATCCACTGTGGAGCACATAGGCCGCTTTACTATCCAGTGTTAAGAAGCAGCATCCAATGAATTCCTAAAGCTGCGTTTGTTTGCTAATTCTTTGACAGGTCCAGCTTTCACTTGATATATCAATCTGTAGCCAAACTCAATCCACAGTTGGCAAGAACTGGAGCAGAAGTTCCACGAGCAGTTCTACAGGATTGAGCCGGAGATTTCTATGGCGGATTTATCGCGTCTGCGTCAAATGGATGGAGAGTCGGTGTAGTTATTCATAACCCGATTCAAGAAGGCGAGGATCAGATATCATCTGAACATACCGGAAATGGAGTTCGTCAAGTTAGCACAAGGCATATTGAGCTACAAACTTCGAAAGAAGTTTGAGGGGACTAAATTCCACGACTTGTTTGAGTTGGTGTCTCGAGCCACTCGTTATGAAGGTAATCTGAAGGAAGAGTACCAAAGGAAGAATTCGTCCAGAGGGTCATACTATAAGGACCCGAATACTGAATTCACTTGGTGGAAGCTGAGGACCAAGAGAGCGGAGATGGAACGATTGAGGTGGATGCAGCAGAGGTAGTAGCCACACATCCATATGTTTGCAAAGCTCTTGCCAAACCAGTAAGGTGCTAAAAAGTTCCACAACTGGTGATGATTGCAAGAAAGAACCAAGCTGAACCAGAGAAGGTTTACAGTTTTGACATCTCCAAAGCTGACCAAATCTTTGATCACCTGCTGATCGAAAAAGTAATTAAATTACATGACGACCATATTCTACCTTCAGCGGAAGAAATGAAGAAAAAGCCATACTGCAAATGGCATGGCATGTGGTCACACCAGACCATCAATTGCGTAGTCTTCAGAAATACTATCCACACCCTGATTGAGAAGGGAACACTGAAGTTCCCAGAGAAAGGAAAAGAAATAATGGAGGTGGATAGCAATCATTTCCCGTTGGCCGAAGCAAACATGGTTTCAGCCAATATTTCAAACTTAACAAAACCCAGAGTTCAGACTGATCTACGACAAACATCATCCGGATGAATTTGGAAGAGAGACGTCAAGCTTAGAAATGAGTATTCGGCCGAAAAGGCCGAATCTTCTTCTAAGGTGCTTTGTACACGGTGCAAGCACGAGGTTGAAGAAAAGAGAATAAAGCGTCCGGTCAAGAATCAGAGCCATGGCAAAGTCAACACTGGAAAACCACAACCAAAATTCTGTTTTTCGACATTTGGGACTGAAGTTGCAGAACGGATCAGCGAAGCTGAACGATAGACACCAGGGGGGGCAAGTAAAAGCCCCAATCTTCAAGTCACTTTTTCCATAAACCATTCGACAAGATTGGTGTCTGATAAGATCGAGAAGCCAAGAATTTTTAAGCCCCCAATTACAGAGGTAGATCGTTGGTACCGAATTGGACATATGTCTTATCAACCGCCTACCAAAACTCAAAAGAGGCGGATGCAGCGCCAACATGCCGAGACAAAGAGATCGATTGAAGGAATAAAGATTCATGAGAAGGCCGACAAAAAATGACCCATAATGATCCAACCGGAAAACAGCAAAGACGATAATGTGTTGAAAGAATTGGAGTCACACCTCTGTGGTATGGAGGAAAGACGTGAATATATGAAGAAATTGGTTACAGCTTCAGCTTAGAATGTCATCACTTTATCTAGAGCTTCGGGACCGAAAAAGCACCGTAGTGTTTGGGTTAAGAAGCAAAGCACTGAGATGATTTCATGATTGAGAGACTTGGATGAGGATGTAGTGGACGGGGACATGATAGTTTCCTCAACTGACAAAGCTTTAACGGTTAAATTGGGAACAATGGACGAAGTAGCCATCAACATGGTTGCAATTTTGCCGCTGACATTTGAAGCTCATCCCAACCAGGTCAGTGTGATTGAAGGAGATGTCGTCAAAACCGGAGATGGCAGGGAAAGAATTGTAGAAGGGCCCAAGTATTCAAGAAAAAAATCAATTCAGTCTGGCTCCCAACAGATAGTGGTTGAAAAGCCGACTGAAGGGATGACACAACATTTGAAACCTCTGTACATCAATGCTCATTTCGATGGAGTACCTATTAATAAAGTGTTGGTAGACAATGGAGCAGCGGTAAATATCTTGCCAGTTTCCATGTTAGCCAAGCTATGTAAAAGTGAGCATGATCTCGTCCCCACTGATTTGACAGTCAATAACTTCTAAGGAGGAATCACTAAGGCTAAAGGAGTTTTGCCTATAAAGATTATTGTTGGGGGAAAGTCTACCATGATCGCATTTTTTGTGGTAGAGTCCAGATCCAGCTACAATGCATTATTGGAGCGGATTGGATTCATGCAAGCTTGTGCTTACCATCTTCATTACATCAGACATTATGGTTTTGGAACTGCAAAAAAGTTGAGGAGGTTCAAGCCGATAGCCGGCCTTTCTTAGTCAGTGCCAATGCAGTTGAGGCTTGGTACTATGAAGAGGAAGTTGGTCTTGTCCAATTTTTTGGCAACAATAAACATGGTCGTCTTGCAGGGGTTACGGCCTGGAAGGATGTCAGGGTGCCTTATAAGATGGTGAAAGAGGTTTGTGATGAGTTGGTACGGCCAACCATTGCCCAGATATCAAAGTTGAACACAGAAATTTCCAATGAATGTACACCATAGTGAAGATGAGAAAACGATGGTGGTCCATACTACCATCAGGAAACTTGTGGCGTATATGGCAGAAAAGAAGTTGGAAAGTAATTCGGCTATTGATTTGGCCGAATGCATCATGGAGGATGACTCTGGGGTTTGAATTAGAATTCATCTTTGATGATATCCAAATGGCACCAAAAAAGATGGATGACTCCACGGCCGAGGTTCAGAATCTATTGCTAGAAGTAAACTTGGGAACTGATGAAGATCCTCGGCCAACTTTTCCCGCTCCAGTCTAGTTTAAGCCTAGCTGCAGATCCGCGCCCAAGATCCGTCTTCAGCCCGCGATCCGCCTCCAGCCCTGTTCAGCTTCCAGCCCATCCGCGCACAGCAGCAACCTGTTTCCAGCGCTCACCTCGTGAAGCCCAGCTGCAGATCCGCGCCCAAGATCCGTCTGCAGCCCGCAATCCAAGCTCCAGCCAGCCCAGCTGCGCATCCAAGCCCATTCGAGCACAGCTGCAACCTGTTTCCAGCGCGCGCCCCGTGAAGCTCAGCTGCACATCCAAGCCCATGCGCGTCATACACGTCCAGGCCCAACCCTAGAGGTCGTCTTCTCCCCACGTTCAAACCAGTCTGATGTATACTATTCATGCTGATGGCAGTTGTGTTTGTTGTCTCAGTCACCAAAATTTTTCTCCTGTCCAAGGCCGAATCTGTCTTGTCCGGTGCTGTCAATGAAGTAGGTAGATCGTCCAAGCCACTCCGGTCCGCCACGAATACTAATCGCACCTCCATTCATCAACTGCCGTCTACGATTCTAGAAGTGCCGAAACCTCATTGGCAACACGATATGTGTTCGGGAGACGTGGGATGAGCTTTTCTGCTTCGTTTTTATTGGATCCGAGATTGATTCCCTTTGCCGATTATACGTGAAAAAAAAAGGAAAAAATATGGCAATAGAGGAATAAAGGAATCTTGATTTGCTTATTTGTAGGTAAAAGAGATGAAAGATCACTTAAAATTTGAAGCTTTTGCAGTAACAAGAAACCGGAAAACAAACAGNGAAGCCCAGCCGCGTCCAGCCCGCGATCCGCCTTTAGCCCTGTTCAGCTTCAAGCCCATCCACGCACAGCTGCAACCAATTTCCAATGCGCGCCCCGTGAAGCCCAGCTGCGCATCCAAGCCCATGCGCGTCATGCACGTCCAGGCCCGACCCTAGAGGTCGTCTTCTCCCCACGTTCAAACCAGTCTGATGCATACTATTCATGCTGATGGCAGTTGTGTTTGTTGTCTCCGCCCCAGCTCAGTCACCAAAATTTTTCTCCTGTCCAAGGCTGAATCTGTCTTGTTCGGTGTCGTCAATGAAGTAGGTAGATCGTCCAAGCCACTCCGGTCCGCCACGAAGACTAATCGCACCTCCATTCGTCAACTGCCGTCTACGATTCTAGAAGCGCCGAAACCTCATTGGCAACACGATATGTGTCCGGGAGACGTGGGATGAGCTTTTCTGCTTCGTTTTTATTGGATCCGAGATTGATTCCCTTTGCCGATTATACGTGAAAAAAAAAGGAAAAAATATGGCAATAGAGGAATAAAGGAATCTTGATTTGCTTATTTGTAGGTAAAAGAGATGAAAGATCACTTAAAATTTGAAGCTTTTGCAGTAACAAGAAACCGGAAAACAAACAGCTGCATATATAAAAGATATTTATATGTGTATATATACATGAGTATGAGCAACAAAATATATATCATATACACATGAGTATAGTTTTGCTCATTTACCAAGGAAGGTAGCAGCAGAGTTTGAATGTTTGGAGACCTGTAACGAATGAAATAAAGTTGCGATTTGGTAAAAGTTACAGCAGATTGTAAAAAAAAAAAAAAGATTTTTTTTGCTGCCTTAGTTTAGTTTTTGAATGGGAATCGGCGGTTGGTTTGCATGGGGTCATTTTTATTTACTCAGTTCAAACGAACAGGCCATTTGGATTCATACCCGGCAATGAATAAAAAATGAGAGAAGGAACCGGTGAATGTTTACCTGATAGTGGCACCGTAGGGAAGAGTTTCTTAGCAGCAAACGGTTATGGCAGGAGAGCATTGAAATAAAAAACAGTCAAAGATTTTGGAGATGAAAAAGTTATGGTATAATTGTTAGAAAAGAAAACGAATGACATACAAACCAAAAAGGTGGTGCCGGCTAGGTTTGATTGAGGGAGTATACCTATATTTTATATATGTATATGTTTATAATTAAACTGTGCAATTATAAAATTTGGAAAGAAATCCCGGTCAAACATGGAAGGTTGATGTTATTTGAAATGGAAATTTGCCTAGTATTTATGGAAGCTAAATCTTTGGGTAATTAGAATTAATTGAGTGATTGGGGCCAAGGAATTTGGAAAGATCTAAAATATATGGATATGTATATTTGGCGAAGATGTTTATTTTGGACATAAGGCTGCATTAATTTGAGGGATAATACAGTATTATTGCTTTGTAATTTTACTATGTTCAGCAAAATTACAAAGCAAGGGGGACAATGTTTGAACCATATATTTGAAATCTCCAAATTAATATTTTTATGAATAAAATATTCACTTAAAAAGTCCCACATTAAAATATTTTTATGAAATTTCCAAATTAATATTCACTTATTTTGGAATTAAGTGAATTAAAAAGTCTCACATTGTTTGGAGATGCAAATAATTTGAAGGTGTGCTAGTATAAATACTCGTTTGAAAAGGAAGAAGTCCCACATCTAAAGTAAACGAGTCTCTTGAGAAATTCTTTACTTATAAAATTCAAGCTTCTTCAACATTAGAGAAGAGCCCTGCATCAACATAACTACTTAGTTTATTCTCGTTAGAATTTACTTTGAGTAGTCAAGGGTTCTTAGTTGTTTCTTAGTTTAAAATTTTATTTAAAAAGTCCTTTGATCTAAAGGCATTTGTAATCTTCTAGTTATTTTGTTCTCAATAATTAATACAATCGTTTGGTTGTGTTTTGATTTGACTGGTGCACATTTTTTTTTTTGAACTGTTTTTAGGTTCGAAGTAGCACGCTCGCACACTTGAGACAACTGATTGTTGTGTTTTACACCAACAGTAGCTAATTTTTTACATTAATTTTTTTCTAAGAAACTAAAAAATTCATATTTTATTTCATTGAAAAATAACAATTTTTATATCTATTTATATATTGATATTTTATTTTAGATTCTATCTTTTTTATTACTTCTTTTGGATGTAGAATTTTAGTTTGATTTATAATATTTTAAATATTTTTAAATTGACAATTGTAATGCATATTTTATTTTCTTAGCCACGATAAATATTTAATATAGCTTTAGTTTGTAATATTTTACGTATTTTGAATTCACAATTATTAATTATGTAGAATGATTTAAGTATTATGTTTGTATGGTTAGTTATTTTTTTAACATATATTAAGTACGTTGTTTTAGTTTTTATTTTTTGTTTGTAAAAGGATACAAATATTTATGTTTGTATATACTTCATTGCTTTTTAGTATGCACTATGAAATCTAAATCAAATCTATTTATTATTTTTATTTTAAATAATTTTGAAAATAAGTTTAACATGTTAACGGGTTGGATAACAGGTTATACATTATTTTTATGAACGGATTTGGATAAAAAAAATTTGACACGAATATCACACGACATGAACACGATACGACACATTATCACGTCTAGATACGCCGAGTATTAGAATATTTTTTCAATATATTTTTTGGCATTTCTGGTGGAACCCATCAACTAAAAAGTTGAGATGACTTCAAATACTTTACGTAATGGCATACGACAATGTAAGAGAATAATAGAAAAGCACGAGATGAATATGACTGGATTATTCTAAGAGTTTAAAGAACTGCTGCAATAGGAAGTGCAAGCCTTCCAAACTACATATCTAGAGTGCAGGTCTCTCAGACCATGCTTACTAGAGTGCATGCCTCCAAGGTCGCACCTATTGCAGGGATGATCTCCAAAGACTCCTCTGTCCTGATGTTAGTCCTCAAGGATGTAACAATCATGCTAGCTTCCCATGCCACACTTACTGGAGTGATGGCATATCATACCACATCCATCCAAGTGCAGGCCACTAAGCTAGTATCAAAACCTATTGGAATGTTGGCCATTAAGACTGCATATGCGCCAATGTTGGCTACCCATGACGTATCTAGGCATGGCAGTGACTCATTATGTTGAATCTATCAAAGTCCATGCCATTATGACTGCACCTATTGCAATGGGACAAGTTGAACGTATAAGACAAAAAGTTCAACAATATGTTTTTCCATTGGCCAGGAATCAAATTCACACCATAGAGCAACATCTGGTATGCTAAGGCAAAAATATGGAGTACAGCTTAAGTGGTGTCCCTCAACCATATCTGATTGACCAAGACTTTAGAGACTAAGGGTTCATAATAGAATGAACAAAGGCTTAAGCATCGATCTAGAAGCTGCTAGAAAAATCATTTTTGATTATGATAAATAATGCATCAATGAGAGTTAACTTGTCTATATTCATGGAGTATTATCTGAATAAATTATTGTATGAACGAAAGACCAAGCACGATAGAATAAGACAATCAAAGATTGACATGGTTGTGGTAATGCCCATTATATGCCACAAGTGAGGATAACTGAGACCGAAAAATGGACCATATGTGTCGTCAAAATATTATAATTTAATGAAACGCGGGAGATAATGTTTGTATCAATATTTTCAGCCTAAAATACTTGGGATCATTATTATTGGAAAACTGTTAGACCCTTGTGTGTTGACACTTGGCCAAGGCATGGTTTGGTCTTGCAACATGCCGAGGCAAGGAGGGGGTGTGCCTGTGATGGGTGCATCCTTGTGCAAGCAAGGCACGGTGACTGTGTAGGCGATGCATAGTGGGGCATAGCATGGGCGGGTGGCCTGGCATGCCTATGCTTGAGGCTGTGTGGCTGGAGGTGGCAGCCATGGTGCAGCCATGTGCTGGGAGGCAGGCAGCAGCATGGGCGCAGTGCTGTGAGTAGGCAGCATGTTGGGCTGACAGATGTGCAGACGTGGGTGTGCGTGCAAGCAGGTGCTGTGCGTGAGGCGTGTGCAAGGCTGAGGCTCAACGAGGTGCTGTGCGTGGACCAGACTGTGGGCTGGGCGTGCAGCGAGGCACTGCATGTGCATGCGAGCAGGCATGCATGCATGCATGCAGTGGGCTGCGATGAGAGGCGCAGCAAGGACTTGTGCATGTGGGTAGCGCACACATATGTGAGGCATCAAGGCAGCATGGCATGGGTTGGTGCCCAGCATGCTGTGGACCGAGACATGTTGGTGAGCATGGCTAGTGTGCAGACTCGGCAGGCTTGGCACGGTGTGGTGCCAAGGTGCAAGGAAATGTGGCGAGCAGGCAGGCTCGGTGTGCAGGCAGGTTGGCTGTGGGCAGCAGCGCAGGTTCAAGCAAGTGCGGGCTTGTGCAGGTCAGAGGGCTTGCATGAGTGGGCAGGCGTGGGTTTGAGCAGGGGCGCGAAGGCTGGGCGCGCCAATGTGTCAGGCACATGCAGCAGGCACGCGTGGAGTGTGCAGGCAAGCCCACATGACTGCTTGCATGACTGCCACACACGGGATGAGTTGGCAGCAAGCGCTGGTGACTTATGGCGGCAGTTATGGGCGGTTACAGCAGGCCCTTGCCTTGGTGGCGTGAATCCAATGGTGGATTGGAGCTGGACCGAGATGTGGCACACATAGGATGCAGACAACATGACTTTAGGCAGTTGCAGGAGGCAATTGCACGACCAGATGGCAAAGCTGGATGCTACCAGCATATAACCTAGCAGTTGGGGGTTGTCCACTGCAAGGCCATGTGGCCTAAACTGGTTGGTGCCAGCACACCTAGGGCAGTTGGGTTGTAACTGCACGATTTTGCATATGTAATATGCTGGAGCCTAGCATGAGAAACTAACCAAGTTAACCAGGGTAAGCAACCGGTGGGTTGGCTGGTTGGTGAGACCAAGCACTAGGTGCATGTGGTGGTCCTTGCTAGGCTCTTGGCCGGATTTCCTAATTCTAATGAGATAGAAAGGTTGGGGCAGGGAACCCTGTAATTATGTGTATTGCTATGAGTGTGAATGCATGTGATTAACCATTGTTATGCATGTGTGTGTGCTTGGCGTTTTATCAAACAGATGGTGTGCACATTGTATGGACAGGTTGTGCAACCATACGGGCTGGCATGGTTCAGGCAGGGATGGAGCCTCAGTCTCTTGATGGATGGCTGACTAAGGATTAGTACCTTAGGCCGCACATAAGCAAAAAATTCGACCCTCAGAATTGCCTCTATGACAAAAACAAAATCAATTGCTTAGTTGCAAGTATAAATATTAAGAATTAATCCCACATCGGAGAAGTAAAAAAACTTTGGGTGGCTTTAATCTATATATTGAAGCTTTCTATACATCTTCAAGACAAATCTCAACATCTATTATACTACTTTTTTTTTTTTTAAATTAGTAGATTATTTTTTATTTTAAAAAGCTAATTTATAGTTTTATTTATTTACTACTTGGTCGCCTGTCTTTTTAGTTATAGCAATTTAGTGTTGGTCCTTAAACTACATATTTTATTGATTTTAGTTATTTTTTATATTTTATTCTGAGCATTTATTATTATCATCATTTTTTTTTTCATTATAGAATGTGGCACACTCTCAATGTTAAAATATTTTTCTAACAATGACTAAAATTTTAAGCTATATATATACACACACACGTTATAAATTGCTCAACATCGTAATCTTCAAAAATATATGGAAAAAAAAAAGAACATCAAAATATATATTTGAAAAAAATTATAAATTATAAAAAATCACTTAATAAAAGTTTCTTTGAACAGGAGATAAATTTCAATAACATTTTTTTTTCAAAAAAAGAAGAAGAGAGAAGCCATTTGGACAAAAATATATATAAATCTTAAAAACCGATAAATTAAAAGAATCATTTGGCAAGTTTTTTGGTGTTTATATATATATATATATATATATATACACACAGAAGTGATGCGGTGCGCACCAGACGCGTACATATGGAAAGCGTCTGTGAAACGCACCGTTTTGATTAAAGGGTGAAACGGTGCGTTTCATTATTTGGCAGGGCTCAGCGTTCCAGGGCTCGATCTTCAGCTTCGATCTTGCTGAGTTCGCACCAGCTTAGGGCAGGGCAGCCATTGCAGCTGCTTCTTTTTCTTCATCGCAGCGGTTTAATTTTTGATTTGGACCGTATAGAATTGAGGGAATTGTTTGGAAGTAACGTTTATGGAGAAAAGATTATAATTATTTTTTTTGTGGGTGACAAAAAAAATTATCAATATTGAATCAGTTAGACCAGTTTTCTTGTTGTAAATCTTATTTTTCTTATTATTTGTCTTCTAGACTGCTGCAGAGTATCAACGCCGCAAAGAAAATTTCTTCAACGAGCTTGAAATTGTTTTCGCAGATGTGGTATGTATCTTTTCATCTAAAATGTTTTTCATCAATTTGCATATTATGCTTTTGTTTCACTCTCGTTTCATTCATAATATGTTGTAAAGTCACCCTTTTGTCTCATTTCTTGTTTCTATAATCAATACTATCACAACAGTTCGGAAAAGGGCTGATATTATTTGTAAATATAAAATTTGAAGATTTTGGTGATTTATGATTTTAGGAACTTCCCTCGTGTTAGAGTTGGTTCTTCTCTTAGCCAAGGAGGAGGAGGCTTTTAGTTAAACTCCTAATTGTACACAGGCGGCGAAATATTCAAACTCTGTTTTGTATTATTCTGGATATTTGTAGTTTCCATAATTTAAGATTGCGGTATATTTTTTCTTAGGTAATGGCCACAATTCCCTCAATTCTATATGGTCCATTGCAATGGCTGTCCTGTCCTAAGCTGGTGCGAACTCAGCAAGATCGAAGAAGAAAGATTGAGCCCTGCCCTAAGCTGAAGATCGAGCCCTGCAACGCCGAGCCCTGCCAAATAATGAAACGCACCGTTTCACCGTTTAATCAAAACGGTGCGTTTCACAGGTGCTTTCCATATGTGCGCGCCTGGTGCGCACTACATCACTTCTGTATATATATATATATATATGTGTGTGTGTGTGTGTGTGTATATATGTATATATAGACATATCCAATAGGAATACGAATTATGAATGATTGATTTTAATTTTTTATGATCATGTCTGTTACCCTAAGTAACAATGGTAGGACTTTAACCTCTATTTTTTTTGTTCAAAATCTAAATTTTGTACCAACCTAGGTGTTAGTATGTGAGTAATAGTAAATTCTTTAATAATATATGCAAGACCAGGTTTGGATATTGGCCTTAAAAGTAAATAAAAAACCTGTTATTTTATGTTTTTTTTGGTAAAAGCCTGTTATTTTATGTTGGAACTTGGAATATGTTACATGTTTACCAAAAAAATAAAACATTGATATATATTACATAGTAGGTACTAGGTTCCAGTGCCCCCACTCGTGACGGCAACAGTCATCTCCCTATTAATTGGAGCACAATGTGTCCCTACGAGCCTTTTCAATTTCAACTGCTCAATGCACCACTTGCATTTGCACTCTTTCCTTTTTTGTTGTTGAAAGAAATGCATTTATAGCACAAAAAGCCCTCAAACCTGAGGATTACACAACATTCCCTCCCAACCTCTCATTGATCAGGATCAATTTGATGTCCGGTGGGAGAAAATCAACATTTGAAACATTAAAAAGTAAAGAAGAGTTCCTGATAAAAGAAAATTTTACCACTCTACCAGCAGCTAAATTAGCCGATCTTGGGTTCCAATCAAAGCTCCAATTGAATCTTGATCTTCTCTCTCTGATTTGCAGAACTCCAAAGCGGGTGTCCCATGTTTCTGGTTCAAGTTCAGCATTTATGTCCCTTATGAGACCTTCCGCATCAGAGGACCAAACCACATTGGACCATCCTTTTGTTTCAACGTTCATATATAGTTGCCCATTCCACAGCATGAAGCTCAGCCATCAAAGTTGTCTTGCACCCCAAAATTTTGGTCATGATGAGAACTATCTCTCCAATTTCATTTCGCACCACCAAACCTATAGCTGCTTTCCCATTTTTGAAGGCTGCATCTGTGTTAACTTTGAGCCATCTGTGTTGCACTCTTCCCTTTATTTCTCTTCCAGACTCCAAACATAATGGGCTTCTAAACATTTGCTAGCAGTCTTGATTGTTCACTTATTTAAAGGCCGAGTGTTGTATGGACTATTTAGCCTACCAATATAATTGGACCGGCCCAATTTATTTTGTTGTTAGGAACTAATAATATGTCTGATATTTTTTTTTTGCTTTTTTGTACACGTCTGTTTTCTACCGCTATTTTTATTTTTATTTTTTATAAACGTCTGATTTCTATTCTTAGTGTAACTTTTTTTGGTGAATCTATTCATAGTGCCTAAACAATCGAAATCAGACTTTAAAAACAGTAATTTTTACCAAATAAGAAAGACTTTAGAAATGCAAAATTTTATTAGTTGATAAATTTTATCAGCATAAAGCAATGTGACATATGCTATTTTGCACATGCCATAATAAGCGTTATGGATTCTTTATCTCTATCTTTTATTATTATTATTTTTTATTTTTGTTTCAACTCTTTTTCAAGATGATTTGTTTCATTAGATAGTAGGGAAAAGGACAAGGGGAAACTAATATTCGTGTAAAATTATATTTATCATCAAAATAATAAAAGGACATATTAGATTTATCAAATTCTTTATCGGTTAAAAAACACCACCATCTTGATTGCAACAGAAGTACTTGGCAATCGGCATCCAATTCAAAGTCTTGGGGGCAGCAAAAAGTAATATTTATCAAATCAATTTTATATTAATAAATAATGACGTGGTTGTAAAAGTGATTTGGGAGTGATTAATATAATAAAAGCCATGATCCGGGAGGCAGCGTTAGATTGGGTCACTCTTTTTTTTTTTTTTCACAATATTAAACTCATTATAATTAGAGATGGGAAAATTTTCATCCAAACTAATATATAAGTTTTGAACCTAATTGTACCAAAAAAAGTTTTGAACCTAAAATTATATTCTCAGTAATTTTACAATGAGACACTGAGCGAGCAACAAATGCAAAACTCAATTTTGGTAATTGCTGCTGTCACCATCTCTTTCTCTCTAATTAAGCTTTAAGCCTTTTGTTAAATCCAACTGCAACCTCACATTTTTTCACAAAAAAAAAACTGCAACCTCACATTTACTCACACCCACTACCTACACCCCCTTCTCTTTTGTCCTTTTCTCACAGACCCATTGGAAGCTTACACGTGTCCCTCGAGATTCTGAAATGTAATTTTCTTATTGTTTTCTCTCTCTCTCTCTCACCCACACACACACGCACACAGAGAAAATAAAATACCAACCAAAATATCCATCCAGCCCAAATAGCCTCTCTCTATACATGTTATCCTTCTCTTCCTAAATTCCATCCGCAAGTCTCTTTTGGTTCTCCATCTATCTCTTTTAGTAAAAGCCATGTTTGAAGAATCGGTATCTTCTGTGCCTTCATTCTTGGCTTCCATGAACAGCTGGTTCACACCCAGTGTTCTCTTTGTCCTCCTCAACCTCATGATCGGCACAATTGCCATCACTTCAGGCTTAAGCACTCAAAAGCACCAACAGCAACAGCATGAACCCCAAGAACACCCACAACCCCAACAGCTCGCTAGATCTCCATCTATGTTGCAGAGGCTCAAATCCATCAACTTCTACAGCTACAGATCCCAAGAACCAACCACTGCCTTCCATAAATCACCAGAAATCGATAATATCCACGCTTTCAGACAGACCGAGCAGCAAGAACAGCCCCAATTTATTAGATCCCCTTCCATTCTGCAGAAGCTCAAGTCCATCAACCTCCAAAATTTCATATCCCAAGATTCTAGACCCAAACACTCCTCCACCGCCACTTCTCACGAAACCCAAGAACCCAAGACCCGTTTCCATTTTCTACGGACTACCCTCGAACAGGAACAACCGAAAGAAGACGAGCAACAACGGGAACAGGTAGAAGACGAGCAAATCCAAGAGGACCAATACGAAGACGAAGAAGCAGACCAAGTGCGGGCCCTCGATGATATTTACAGTCAGGTAAAAGGCGGCCACATCAGCAGGAGCAAGTCCGACACGGAACCAGCGGCCGGAGAGGTGCTCACAAAGCTTCCGAGGAAGATGAAGAAGTCGGCGAGTGCGAAATCTGCGTTTGCGCATTTCGAAGAAGACGCTGTGGTAGAGAGCCGGAGGCCGGCGACTGTGAGGGAAGGGAAAGCCAAAGCGACGGAGGTGGACGATGGGGTAGATGCAAAGGCTGACGATTTCATCAACAAGTTCAAGAACCAGTTGAAGTTGCAGAGGATGGATTCGATCATAAGGTACAAGGATATGATCAATAGAGGAAGTTAGAAGTAATTAACCAAATATATATAAATATATATATGATTTTTAATGATGAAGTTTTTAATTTCTCGTTAATTTTGGGATTGATTAAAATTTGGGGGTAATTGCATCTTTGCATGTGATGTAGATCTACTGCTTTGCTTTATGTTTGTTCAACTATTTGTTCAAAATATGCCCTTCTCATTTCCAATTTGATGGCCTTAATGACACCTCTGTGTGTGTTCCATATTTTAGTATTTGTTTGAGGGGCATTTTGGTTATTTGCTGATTCTCCACGGTAAGAAAAAGAAAGTTAAAATCCAGTCCATTTTGCAGACGGAGTAGCGAGGCTTGTGTGGTTTTTAATTTGAAGAGAAAAAAAAAAATAATAATAATAAAATAAATGTTGGTGCAATTTGGTCGTAAATAGGTTTTCAAGATTTTGGAGTGAGTCATGTGTATATGCTCAACTTTCCAGATTAATAGATTGTCGTCTAGCCTTCCAAAATGGAAGGCTGTAGTAGTTCTTTGCTGCTAATAATGTGGTATACTGAAAAATTAAAAAGAAAAATCATAAATTATTCTGAAATCATTTTAAATAATTGGGAATTTTGTTTTTTTGAACACTTAGAAATTTTGTTATTAGTTGTGATGCGGAATGTCACATGGGCAATTCTGAGGGTCGAATCTTTCACATCTGTGCGGCCTAAGGCACTCAACTTTAGTCAGCTATTCATCACGAAGCTGAGGCTCCATCCCTTCCGAACCATGCTAGCCCATATGGTTGCACAACTTGCCCATACAATGTGCATATCATCTATTTGATAAAATGTCAAGCACACAACAACAATGCATAACAATGGTAAATCACATGCATTCACACTCATAGCAACACTCATAAGAACGAGATTCACAGCCTCAACTTTTATATCTCATTAGAATAGAAAAGTCGGCCAAGAGCTTAGCAAGGACCACCACATGCACATGGCCTACTCTCAAGCCATGTCATGCCTCTAATGTTTGGTGTCTCAAGCTTAGGCTCCATCATTTTACATAATGCAAAACCGTGCAGTTACAATCCTACTGCCATAGGTGTGTTGGCACCAATTAGCCTATGCCACATGGCCTTGCAGTGGACAATCTCCACCTGCTGAGTTATGTGCTGGCAACATCCAGCCTTAGCTATCTGGTCGTGCAGTTGCCTCTCACAACTGTCTTGAGTCATGTTGTCATCAGCCTACATGTGTCATGTCTTAGTCAAGCCCATGTTGTGTTGTCATCAGCCTACATGTGCCATGTCTTAGTCAAGCCCTAATCTCCATTGGATGCACGCCACCAAGGTAAGGCCTTCAGTAACCGTTTATAACTGCCCCACAAAGTCAGACAACACCTGCTGCCAACTCATCTTGTGTGGCAGCCATGCAAGCAGCCATGTGGGCTTGCCTGCACACTTCATGCGTGTTTGCTGCATGTGCCAGACACATTGGTACGCCCAGCCTTCGTGCCCTCGCTCAAGCTCACACCTGTCCATTTATGCAAGCCCTTTTGCCTGCACAAGCCCCGCACCTGCTTGCACCTGTGCTATTGCATGCAGCCAACCTACCCACACACCGAGCATGCCTGCTCGCCACACTGACACACAAGTGTGCCTACCCACACTGTGTGCACATTGCCTTGCACCTTGGCACCACGTCGTGCCATGCCTGCTCAAGTCCGCATACTAGCCATGCACCGCCAACATGTCTTAGTCCAAGCACGCTGGGCACCAGCCCATGCCGTATTGCCTAGCTGCCTCGCACATATGCGCGCCTGCTCACATGCACATGCCCTGCTGCACTTACTCAACGCAGCTCACTGCACGCATGCATGCCTTGCTCGCACACACACGCACTGCCTCGCTGCACGCCTAGCACCCTGTCTGGCCTACGCGCAGTCCATTGTGGAGCCCCATCCTTACAAACGTCCCACGCATAGCTCTTGCCTACACGCATGCATGCCCACGTCTGTCCATATGTCCGCTCAACATGCTGCCTAATCACAGCATCTGCGCCCATGTTTCTATCTACTCACAGCATCTCTACCCATGCTGCTGCCTACCGACGCGCATAGCTGCACCATGGTTGCCACCTCCAGCGATGCTACCTCATCGCATGGGCATGCCAGGCCAATCATTCATGCAATGTCCCATTGTGCACCACACACAGTCACCGTGCTTTGCTTGCACGAGAATTTACCTATTACAGGCACACCCCTCATTGCCTCGGCATGGTATAAGACCAACCATGGCTGAGTGTCAACAGACAAAGGTCTAACACGGAGAGAGGATCCACGATGTTAATTTCCAATCTGATAGGTAAGCGTGCTTGTATGGCACGTGGGGGATTTTGTGTAGGTCTCCTCCATTTAATGCGACAATGAGAACCCATTACTTGAGATTTACTATTGCCAATTGCGTGCAGTTCTTGCCCTATCCATGTTTATAGTAGCCAAAGTTGTACTTTTCAACAATTTCGAAATAAGAAAAAGAAAAAAAAGAAGAAGTTCCTTTCAGGTATGAAATTGATATTTTTTTGTTTTGTTTTTCAGATTAAGCAAAATGATTGAAACCGTCTTGGGCTTTTTGTGCTTAATAGGAAGGTTATTTTCATATAAAAAAAGAAAAAAAAGAAAAAAACACTTTAGGAATTAGATAATTGAGGCTTTTTAAAGTAGGACAATCACAGCTATAAATGGCAAATATTGTCTATTCACCAAAAAAAAAAATGGCAAATATTGTTTTCACATGGATTTGCTGTCGTGCTTTGATAATTTAAGTTGAGGAATATATTTAGCATATTTGCTTCAAAAAGTGACACTCTTATTGACTCCAATCCAAGCTTCATCTTCAACGCTACCAAATTATCTTACTTCTTCTGAATTAAATATTTTATGTTTGATCTTCTGCAATTGAAATCCGAAATATGCAATGTCAATCTTTCACTGATATATCTTAAAAATAAGAGAACAAATAAAGGAGGAGGACGGAGAAAATTAACCTGTAAAATGGAAGGGACCACTTTAGAGGGTGCTTTATCTAAATACATACTTTGAGTAAGGTGGGTCCTGATTATCTTTTTTTCCTCCTTTGATGTTTTAAATTAATTGCATTTTAAATATGCTTTTGTTGTATGCTGTTTAGGACATTGTCTAAATACATTATATACATATACACATATATAGAGTTATGATGCTTTTTTTATTTGGTAAACAGAGTTATGATTCTTATTTTTTTTTTTCGGGCTTTGGTTCTTATCTTATGTTGGAAAATAGTAGTATACCAATTAATATTTTAAATAAAAAACATAATTAGACACATTACAACATTTATCACTTTGTTACGTCCTATAATTTCCAGTATAAAATCGAAAAATTGTTTTCAACAAAATAAAATTAATTATTGTGATATTAAAAAAAAAAAAAAAAAAAACCTCAGTATGTTGTATCGAGTCAAGATGGACATCATCAAACTCTCATTTCAGTCCATATACTTTCAAAAGCTATTGGTGGATCATGCATGGCGGGTGAGGTAGGTAACACCTATGAGTATTGCGACAAAATGAAGTATTATAATTGAAAAAAATTTGTCAATATTTCCATATCATAATTGATGCTTTTGCTTCCAAAATTTTGATATGTCAGCAAAGTACGTAATAAAAAATCAATTTACGTAATAGTCCCAGCTCTCTTCTAGTCTTGTGGTCAAAGGGGATGAATTATATCCTCAACATCACAGATTCGAGAAAAAATGGACACAACAAAAAAAGGTTTAAATTTGAACTTTAGCGAAAAAATTTATATCCCTCAATTTGTAATAAGAAAACAAAAAAATAAACAATTTAATTACAATTAGTTTTTGTATAACCCTCATGGCTCTACTTAAATAACTAATAATAAAAAGAATAAGAAGCATATAATCACTATAGAGGCTTTATGAAAAATAATATTATATATATAAATATATTTTGATTCTATAGCATTATATGATACTTTGTTAAATTAACATGGTATAAAATTTAAAAGCTATGATTAAATCATAAATAAAAGGGATAAGTAATTTAGATTCTTAAAAATATTTGATGGCGTATTTATCTATTTATCTTTAATTTATCATTTAAACGTAGCTTTTGAATTTCATATATAAACATAACAAATATCAGATATATATGATAATACCCAGCTCATAATAATTTTTTCAATTAAATTTTTTAAAGATAAATAAATTTGATTATTTAACTATCAAATTACATTTTAAATCAAACATGTCATATCAAATACATTTTATTTAATATTTACTAAAAATATATATTTAATTTAACAGATCTAAATAATTTGATTAATTTATTCTCAAATTAAAAATTATTATTTGCTAAATGTTATCGTTGTTATTACTTATATTTGACAAAGTTTTTGATTCTATCAATGTTGTTTTTACTTGTAAAGTTATATAATTAAATAGGGATACACTATTATTGTATTGTTTCTTTTTTTTTTTTGGTAAAACTATTATTGTATCGTTTCAGTATTGAATCGTTGTGGAGAAAAGGGATATATGCCCTAATTTTTTATTTTTGGGTTAAAAGGGATATGCCCTAATTGCAGCGGAAGCAATGCCTTCTGTACACGTATGGAACCATGTTGTGACTCTTTTGTTAATATTGAAAATGCTTGTAGGAGGCCAAGGGAGATCTGAACGTAAAGCTAGCAAACTAGTTTCTCAATTTGATTGTAATTAATTAAATATCAATTTGAGCTTCTCAAAATTCTCACACTGGTCTCAATATATACAAGTGGAGTTTTCTGCTGGCCAATCGTCGATCTGGAAGATAAAAGGAATATTTTATATCCGTTTCTATTTTATTCTATTCTATTTAAATTTTATTATTCCATGTGATAATTCAAAAGCCTATTGAAATGACAAAATATATATCAAACATAGTAAACAACCAATCTCTCTTTGCAATAGAGATAGAGACTTTGATGATGATTGCACTACCATCATAAAAATGTTTACAAAAATATTTAATAAATTATGTGTTGATATAATATTAATTGATATTTTTATATAATTTAAATATGAATAAGTGAAATTTTTTTTAAAAAGTGATAAAAAATAATTTTACTAAAAAAAATGATAAAAAAATTAACTAATTAAATATTACTACATAAATTTAGTAACTATTTTAGACTTTTAGTAATTCTTGGGTTGCACTAATATCAATTTTGTTAGGAGATGTTTGTTGCAATGTTCTTATTTAAATTATCTTTGCCAAAATTAAGCAATTGATGTGCACCCCTAATAGATAATTATTGTTTAACAAACTATTTTCCATGAGCTTGTATTTTGTTATATACGTGTGTTGAAAATCAAAACGCATGATAGTCTTCGTGATTTTGACTGTTTTTGATGCATTGAGAATAATGTGATCTCTTTCATCAAAAAAAAAAATTAGAATAATGTGATCTCACTCTAAACTCTAATAAAGAATATTAATAATGTTTTATAATTGTTTCGGCATTTAATTGAGTATTCACTAAAAAGAAAAAAAAAAAGAAAAAAGAGTAATACTAGGAGCAATGCACGTGCTGCGAAATTATAAGCAATAATATTTAGTCTACAAGAGGATGAAATTAGTCATAGTTTGTAATTCGAATAAGGAAATTGTTCTAAAACGAACGTCATAGATAAAAGTAATATTTGAATTCAAAGTCAATAGACCCAGTAACAAGGAAAAATACGGGCGTTTTCAAAAATTCAAATGGAGCTGAGGCGTAGATTTAATATCACAGCGCATTGCACTTGAGGGTGTAGTCCAGTGGTAGGAGCCAGTCGAATTTTCACACCTGCGAATACGGGAGTTGAGGTTCGAGTCTTGGTAGCCCCATTTGGACTCAAGTGCTCCTCTCCGCTGCTACCGCACGAGGGGGAGGAAGATTTTAGCGACACGGACTCCAATCGCGGACTCCTATCAGGTTAAAAAGACACCTTGGTCGGTCCACTCACTAAATACCTCTTGGGCCTATGACCCCGCTACGGATAGGTCCTTTTTTATTCAAAAAAAAAAAATATATCACAGCGCATTGGTGACCGTTGATCTGAACGGAGATATACACGTGGCAATGCTTTATTGTTTATTTAATATTTTTTATTTTAATACGGCAAGGGTTTTGGGTTTGGAAACCCAGACGGGACAAAAAGGAGTGTCACGGTCACAAAAAAGAACACATGTAGCGCTTGAAGCAAAAGCCCTCGTTCGGAATATGAAACAGAGACGGTGTGAACATCAGTAAATCATCAAAACAAATACACGAAGCAAATGTGTATTTAAATCATTCGAATCCCAGTACAGCGAAGAGGCATTTTTTTCTTTCTTTCTCCTTTTTTATTGTTATTTTTTTTATAGACAGAAAACGAAAGGGACAGAGACAGAGACAGATACAGATACAGAGACAGTCTGTGAAGAGCGAGAGTGATAGATGTTGTGGGTGGTGAGTCCTCAGCCTGCAAAATGGAAGAAAACGCGTATATGGGGAGGAGCTTTGCTGTGTTGGATATTTTTCATGTTGGCCACCCCCAAGATTTCTCACTCGCCCAAGCATCACCTTTTCGCCGATATGCGCAATTTCTTCGGTACCCAGCTTTCTCATCTTTTCTATTTCTGCTCATTTTGCATGCCTTTCTGTTTGTGGTTTTGATGGTTTTGTCTAATTTTGTTTTCTGGGTATTGATCAGGAGTGCCTAACACGTTGAATGTGATCACTAATTTCCCGTTTTTGGTTGTGGGTGTACTGGGATTTGTTCTATGTGTTCGAGGAGATCTTTTCACTATAAGGTTCTGTTTTCTCTTTATGGTGTTTGTGTGATTAGTATGTTACACTGGAGTTGATAATTTCGATTGATGGGTTTTGCTTTGCTTACTGGTTTATGTTTGGGAACTGATTGCTTCAGTTTGCAAGGAGAAGTTTGGGGCTGGGCATTATTCTATGCGGGAACTGCATGGTTAGCTTATGGTTCGGCTTATTATCATTTGAAGCCTGATGACAATAGAGTAATGTGGGACAGCTTGCCGGTTCGCATCATATTCATTCTTCCATTTAATTTTGGTTATTTATACGCTTCCTTTGCAGTTATTGTTACATTCAAGATCTCAATCTGAATAGTGCAACTGAACTCTTTAGGAACTTCCATATTTTTTTATCTTTTATTGCTGTGTTATATATGTTGTTCATAAATCGTGGACATTGCAGATGATGGTCGCATACTCCTCTCTTTTCTCTAGCTTCATAGTAGAGAGAGTGGGGGAAAAGTTTGGGCTAAGTTGTCTGTTTGCACTTCTTTTTGGTTCTTTCCTGTGTACCGCTTATGAAAGGTTAGTTTTAATTTTTCCGCTATGTAATTTTCTCCTCTGTTTGATTACTACAAGCTCTCCTGTGTCAAGGTGTACCTGAGTTTTCTGCTGAATATAGTTTGCTAGTTGGTTGCAGATCGTATAATGATCTCAGGTTGTGCATGATGTTCCAGCTGATACCATGCATAGCGATTCCGGGTATGGCATTTGTGTTACAACCCAAATATACCCACTCAAAATATTGGCTTTGGGCAACAGGTGTGCCATGACCATTCCCTTTTTTTTTTAATACGTTTGTGGTGTATTAAATTATAACAAGATGCTTCATCTGAATCTATTTTGTAATTAAATTAAAAAGAAAGACTCCACTGTATCAGTATTCTACTTTTAGTTGAGCAGTACCTTTCATGCTGTAAACAAACAGTTCTTTTAAAGCTAGGCATGTAATTGGATTGCTCTTCAATTTTGAAGTTGAAGAGAGATTTAGTTTAAAAATTTTCTTGTTGTTACTACTCATTGATTACCAGACATGGAAATGCTTTTGATTTAGCACATTTTAATGTTTGTATTTGTTAACTCCATCCAACTGCTTATTTAACTAAAGGAAGGCAGAAAATAGGAATTAAGCAAATATAACTACGATAATATAGATGTATGGGGGCAATATTCACCATCATTTCTGAGAAAGTTATATATATCCAGACTCCTGTAATGTGGGTCAGTCGAGCAATGAGAACAATGTTTACAAAATTATATAGATGTAGTAGTGAATATCTTTTCAAGTGTTTTTGAATCTTTGGTTGCTTTGAAGAGGCCGAGTTACCTGAATACTTATGACAGGTGTTTCTGGAACACTATAGTTACTGTTCCAAGATACCAGAAAATAAGTTCCTGTCTGGAGTTCAGCTGAAGAAGAATAGCTTGCAAGTTAGGCAGAATTTTGGATAACCATGAGCTCTTCGTCTGTTTTGTGATTTTTTGCCTGTGTTATGTGGAGACTTAGATTTTTGGATCAGTTTCTTTCCAACTGTTCCCATGCATCTGTTATTTCTTAGTAATATGGATCTTTTGTGTTTCTTAAGAGAGTATTTTTTTTCCTAGACATCCTCCCTACTTCTGCATTTAGATGGATGCTTCCTTAGATGAGATTTCAACAGACATGCAACTTATTTAAAGATGGATGAAAAAAACAATGCTCCCTCTTATGCAAATATGAGCAATTAACCCTGACAGGATTGAAAGGATGGTCTCCAGTTTGTGCTTGGGGCAAAACCATAGGTGTTACATGAAAGATGCTCGAGTTTGCTTCTTTTAAATGTGAACCTATCAAGGTTGCAGTTTAGATGCTGAAGTTCTAACATGGTACCCTCTTTTGATACATATTCACCACACACCCAAGTTTATAGATGGCACACCCAAGAGACAACTGACTTTTGGGGAAAGGATATTCTGTTAATACTTTTTTTTAGTTTAGAATGCTGGGATTGTTTCCAATCAATATTAGTTTTGTGATTAAGTTTTAGATTAGTCGTTAACTGTACCGTTACACTTGGTGGAAATTAAAAGGGGTCATTTTACAAGTCATTTTTGTGGATTTTTTGCCTTATTGATCGTTTCTGTGATTTCCTAATGCATGCATCTGGAGAACTTAGTAATTTACTTCTATGGTACAACATTGTTGTTACGATGTATTACATTATTGTTGAAGAACAATAAGTTCACTTTTTTATACAAGTTTTTCATACATTTCTTGGACTCTGGGTGCGCATAAGATCTAGGTATTTTACTTGTCTATAGTCTATCAAAGCACTTACGAGCCTCAAACTTCATTTTACATTCAATCAATGGATAGACACTTGAGATTAAAAAGAAAGTGTCTTATAGTTTTTGTTTTTTTATTTTATTTTTGTGGGTGGAGTGCGGGGACAGGGGATGGATTATAGAAATATGAGTTGATCTGAAGGAACTTTAGCAATTGTGATTTTTTTGGTACTTGCTTGATTGCTTTGTTATTAGACAATTCATAATTCCCATCCCATGGTGGCGTTTGATTATACGTTAAAATCCAAAAATTATTGCATGCAGGTGCATACCTTCTAGCCAAATTTGAAGCCGTTGCTGACAGGAAAGTGTACCATGCAAGTCATTTCATTATCAGCGGGCATTCATTGCAACATTTATGTTTAGCAGGAGTCCCTGTTCTGCTCAGTATTATGCTCATGCTTAGAAGCATCAAACTTAAAGGGTACTGACTCGTGGATATGAAATTCTTCTGTTTTAGTTTTTCTTCCTCCTGAAAATGCTATTTTACGTTGTATCTAATATTTTGTCTGCATTGTTTTTGTATAATGGTTTTACTGACTATATCTTTGGAGAATGGTGGGAAGCTTTCTCTGTTTCTTAGATGTTAGTGGGTTTTGTAACAGATTAGGAGATCTTAAGGAGCGTCCATGATGTAAGGCGAGATATTCATTTTCATAGCAGTGGTTGCATAGCCGTTGGATCCAAGAGAACTTTCAGCAAAGGCAAGTCCTTGGACTTGGAGGTGAAGAATGATCTTTTGCTATCATCCAAGGCCAGGCGAATTTACAACTGCTATGAAGGATTAGAAAAGAGTTCATTTTCAGCTCCAATAAATACTTTCCGAGGTAGAAGCAGATATGGGACCTTGATACACCCCAGTTTTGTGTACCATGGTGGCTTCTGTTCTGCATTGTGTGCCCAATAGAAATCTCGCTGGACTATGAGTAGACTTTTTCTGGCATTTCTCCATAAAATTGATATATAATTCTAGTCCTTGTTTGGTCGTGAACTAAAAATTGCCTTCCCGTTTTAGAAACAAAAATCGTTCTTTAAACGAACATTTGTGTTTCTAAAACCAGTAAACGTTTGTTTGTTTTTTTATTTTTTGAAAAAAAAAAAAAAAGAAATTTAATTCATGACCAAACAAGCGTCTTAGGCTCCAGAAAAACTAATAAATTTTGCTTACCCGAGTTTTAACACATGATAACTGCCGGATTGTAGGAAATAGAGAATTTGAGGCCCTTTTTGAAGTGGGCTTGATGACATAAATCAGAGTCTCATTTGTAATTGAAGTGGGCTTGATGACATAAATCAGTCTCATTTGTAATTGGAGTCGTTTTATGAAAATCCTTAACATTTTTAACTATTTGCCCTTTTTTGTTTTATAGTTATTAGGATGAAAAGGTTGGTGAAATTAAATGCTTGATTGATGCCATTTTTAGAGTACCAATTTTTTTTTTTTAACTTATCTGTCATCTCATGAAATAACTAGGTTTTGGGGAAAATAAAAATGCCATATTAATAGACGTGGTTGGAGGTTATCATCTTATTTTTCTAACTGTAGAAAAACATGCATTTTTGTGTAAGGTTTGGAGTATTGTATAATTAAATTTGCTCACATGCAAACGCATGTGGATCTCCATCAAACAAAAGAGAGAGAGAAAAAAAATTGATGCACATAAGCTGTTCATCAACAATTATTTGGAAAGAGACATAAATAACAAAATGTGATTCCATGTGCAGCACATTTTGGTTATTCTTTTTTTTTTTCCCTATACGAATGATAAATGATATAGTGCATGAACCACCATGAACTGAGTATATCGTTCGGAGTTAGCTAGTAATGGTTCGTCCTGGTTCTGCTACCACCTTATCTACCAATTTGTTGAAGCTTTAAAAGTGGTACTCACTCTGCTCGCTGCTTCAACCCAACGGTTGTCCGAATGGATTAAAATGTAGAGGCCACTGGATTCTTAATTTTGTGTTATCAATGTCAACCAGTATGTAAAACCAAACCCATCCTTTTTATAAAAAAAAATAAAAATAAAACAAATTTATAAAGCGACTGTTAAATTACTGCATCTTCTTTTGGCTCTGGGCATTTTGTACGTATTCAGCTGAGGGTCCAAACTCCAGACTACGTGGAAGATAAATACGATTGTCGATTTGAGTGACAGACTAACCTATTTTTTTTGTACTTTTTTAGTTTTTTTATTTTTCTGGTGCAAGATCAGTGTTAGATTTGGTGGGCAGTATAGGTGAGGTGGTCAAAGACTCAAAGCTAATATTAAGCAATAGGAGGATCTTCTTCAAACCTAAAAAAAGAGAGTACATGATCTTTATTTCATTGGATTAATGCTGATAAGGATTGGTTCTCTGACCATCTCATAAATTATTCTTTAATTTTTTATTTTTTTTTAACTTATTACTCTGAAGCTTAGCATTATTTTGCATGTACATTAGATTAGAAAACATTCCAGAAAGAGAAAGAAATTGTACTGATGGATCAGGCAAGCAATCTTATCCGTGTTATGAAAAAGAAGAATTTCAAGACCAATAAGATAGATTGCTGCTGGTGTCGGTGGTTCTAGTAGGCAGTACAAATACAAAACCAATTTTATTCCAATTTATTATCTTGAAGGATAAATCCATCATATGGTATTTGATATTCTTATGAAATTATTTTTCTTTTTATTATGAAATCTAACAATGTACTATTGATTGCATGGAAAATTCGATCTAATGGTACAGCATCAATGAACTCGTAATGATTAAACATAATTTAGAATGAGAGTTTATAAATAAAATTAAAAAAGAAAAGGATCTTCCAGCCTCGAAATCAGCATATTAAGTGGGGGAGTTTTCTATTATTGACTTCGAAGTCAAGTAAATGCAGTTGCCGAATGGGATTAGTTAACTAATTAGTCTCCAAACTCCCAAATTATTACTAAAATTTAGGTGGGTGAATGATTAATGCCTCTTCTATAATTTAATATCATTCTTTACCAACCAGTACACTCCCCAAACCCCAACCTCGAGAAATTATATATTATTTACTGGATAATTAACTACGCCCCCCAGGCTTATTACCTCAAACTTAATGTGGTCAACCACTCAGCGCTCATCTGTAGATTTATTTTGTATGCATGTGCAAAATTTTAGTTTTAGTTTATAGTATTCTGAAAATTAAGATCAGATAAAAATATGTGTCTAAAATAACATTCTTGGCGTGTAGATGCAACGGAAGGAGTTTAAGTTTAAAACAGTGGGAATGGTATAGAAAATAACATAAAAGGAAAGAAAGAAAAAGCCACCAATTTCCAACCGTATGATGATGTCATCAAGAGGAAAGAGAATGGACCCCACCTTTACTGACTATTTACTCAATCACGTGTGGCAGTAGAAATGAGTAAAGGAATTTTTTTTATTTTAATTTTTGGAAGGACCATGGCTGAGCCTGAAACTACGTGTAAGGTGTGCAAACGAGATCTCAATGAATCTCTTACCAATCACCCCTCAAATATAAACTTGAAATTCAAGCCTCTCTCTCTGTCTGTGTGAATTCCATTCTCACTTTCAAAATAAGAAACAAAATAAATAGAATACAGAGATTGGTAATTTTAGGGAAAGAGTTTAGACTAAGCCAACCTCAGATTCCAATATTTCTTTCTTTTCTTTTTCTATCTTTCTGGTGAGTGGTGAGGTGGAAGCATCCCCTTTGGGTACACCGTCCCTCTCTCTCTTTCTCTTAACTTCTCCTTCCTTTCTTCTCTATAACCTCTTCCTTCTTCCCAAACTCTCTGCAATAACAAACCACTACTCCTCCATTCTTCTTCGTGTGGAAAACCGATAACCATTTCCAATATGACTGACAGAGTCTACCCATCTTCCAAACCCACCGCCAACCCAGCACCCAACACCACCGCTACAGCCAACGGCGTCAACCCCACCTCCGCCGCCGCCGCCACTAAACCCCAGCTGCGGCAACCGTACCGCCCACAAGCCCAGTACCACCACCGCCGACACCGTCGCAGCAATCGGAATCTGTGCTGTTGCTGCTGCTTCTGGTCGGTTCTCGTGCTCTTAGCCCTTGCCCTCCTCGCTGCTATCGCCGGCGCTGCCGTGTACGTTCTCTACCGTCCTCACCGTCCTGAATTCACGGTCACGTCGCTCCGCATTGCCAAGCTCAACCTCACAACCTCGGCCGATGCTTCCACCTCCCACCTCAACTCACTCCTCCACCTGGCCATCACTTCCAAGAACCCGAATAGCCACTTCACCTTCTTCTACGACGACTTCGCCGTCACTTGCTCCTCCGGCGACGGCGTCCAAATCGCCAACGGATCGATTCCGGCTTTCTGGAGCGACAAGAAGAACGAAACGGCTTTCAGGGTTACCATGTCGGAATCGCAGGGTCTGGACGTGGATTCGGTGAATTCGCTGAGATCGGATCTGAAGAAGAAGAAGAGTGGAATTCCGATGAAGATAGAGCTGGACACCAGAATGATGGTGAAGATGGGAGGACTGAAGAGCAAGAAAGTTGGCATCAGAGTTGCGTGCGACGGAATCAAAGGGGCTCCTCCTAAAGGTAAGTCCCCGTCGGTGGCTTCCCTTTCTGACTCCAAATGTAAGGTTGATCTTCGGATCAAGATCTGGAAATGGACCTTTTAATTACTTTTTGCCTTCTTTTTTTTTTTTTTCAATTANCTTGGTTTTTTTTCTCAATGTTTTTTTTGTTTTGTTCTTTTGAGGGGAATTTTGTAAACTTTTGAGGACACAAGAAAACATAAAAAAGATTCAAGTAGGGGGCCTAAGCCACCCAGGCTATTACTTGGATAATATTATTATAGGTTAATTGCAAATTCAAGATTAAAAGGTAGAATTTTTTTTATTTTTTTATATGGGGATTTGATACATTTGGCGATGTAAGTGAATCTGAATTTTGATGATAGGAATGCATTGTGATAATACTTTTGCTGCAAATTTCTTGTCAAATTTTCCATCTAACATCGTCTTCAACATTCATGCATTAATAAAATGCTTCGGCCACCTTTTTTTTTTTTTTTTTTTTTTTNTTTTTTTGGATTTTTGAGGGGGTTCGGTTTTCCATTTTTGGGCACAATAGCTGTTTTAGGGACCATAAAAGGGAAAAACGCGATTGATAAAATACAAAGAAGGTAATTAAGAAAGTGAAGTGGATGAGTTTAAAAAGTTCAAATATTTAGGAATGTAAATCTGGGTCTGGGTGACAGCCATTGTATTTGTAATGCCTTTTGCCCATTGAGATTTGAGAAATTGAGAGCTTGAATTCAACTTTTATAAATTTATAATATGACTTTGCAGTCGTGAACGTGACCATTAATCCATCCATCATCATTTATCACTTAATTATAAATTGCCTACTTTTCTCTCTCTCTCTCTTTATTTATATATATATATATATATATAAATTTATTATAAAATAGATAAGCTCTCAAAAATTTATTATAAAATCTCTCAAACAAAACAGTTTTAATTTTTTATTTATTTATTTTTTAAAAATTGCTGATTTTGGATTTTATACAGTATTTATAACTATAGGATTAAAAATAAATTATATAAAATATAATAATCAGTATGTTTTAGTATTTTAATTATATTTTTTTAATTTTTTAAAATTTTATAATAAAACTTTATATATATCCGTAAAATGTTTGACAAATTTTTACGTATATTTTGTTTTTCTTTGGACAAAAAAAAAAGAAAATAAATAAATAAAAAATAGTGGAGCTCAACTAAATCTCACTTGATTACTGTGAATGGGAGGGTCCACATCATTTAAAGCGTTGTTCCCTTTACATGGATGCCAATGCCACCCCCTGGGTCGCGTTGATTGGCTGTAGCAAATCCCATGCTTCCTCTGTACTCCCTACCATATTTGGCTGACACGCGGGTCGCTCTCTCTTCCTCTCTCAGTTTTCTAAATAAGTATAACAAATTAAAATTGATATTGAATCTAAACTTTGTGGTAGGCCTGGCAACGTGTCGTGTTGAACCGTGTTTGTGCCGTGTCGTGTTTATGTCGTGTCAAATTTTGTTCACCCGAACTCAACCCGTTAAGTTTTCGTGTTGAACCGTGTTCGTGTCGTATCGTTTCGTGTTCGTATCGTGTTTTATTCGTGTTTACTAGACATGTGCGTGAGTATTTTATTTTTTTTATTTAAATTAATATATATTGTCAAATGATAAATCATTATCAATTCATGTTTATTAAGCCTAAATACATATTCAAATGATATGTTAAACATTTAAAAAAATATATATTAACATACTAAAATTCAACATAAATAATAACTGTGAATTTAAAATATGTAAAATATTACGAATTAAAAATATATTAAATATTTATCATGACTAAAAAACAAAATATGCATTTCAATTATAAATTTAAAAATATTGAAAATATTATAAACCAAACTGAAATTGTACATCCAATATAAATAACAAAAAAGATAAAATCTAAAACAAAATATTAATATATAAATAGATATANAATAAATAAAAAATAGTGGGGCTCAACTAAATCTCACTTGATTACTGTGAATGGGAGGGTCCACATCATTTAAAGCGATGTTCCCTTTACATGGATGCCAATGCCACCCCCTGGGTCGCGTTGATTGGCTGTAGCAAATCCCATGCTTCCTCTGTACTCCCTACCATATTTGGCTGACACGCGTGTCGCTCTCTCTTCCTCTCTCAGTTTTCTAAATAAGTATAACAAATTAAAATTGATGTTGAATCTAAACTTTGTGGTCATTGCCAATTTATTTGACTGTTATAAAAGTAAAAGAAAAATATTATTTATTATAGTTTTATAACAGGTGATAAATTAGTCATGATTATATGTTGTATTTTAAATTTCTATTATAAAATAATTATTTTTTATTAAAATTTTAACATTAAAATATTATAAAATTATATATTTTTAATTAAAATTTATCGTATATCATGCAGTCTCACCGCTTATGATTTCAAATAACAAAATTTAATTCTATAAAGTCATTTGCACATCTACTTCATGTGTTCCATTACATTCAGATTCTCGCTTCAAGATAAAAAAAAAAAAATCAATTTACTTAAAATTTATATGCTAATAGCAAATATAAAAACACATTTTTTTATAAGAAAAAATTTGTAGTAAAAAATTATTGAATCGATAATTCAGGATTTTAAGAACAAAAAAATAAAATGGTAAATGAAATTTGCTGTTAATTAAACAAATAAAAGGGAGTACATGATGGAGGGAGGGATTAAATTCGGGAGCACGTGGTGTGTGTGAGTTGTTTTTCTTTTTTTTTGGTAATGGTGTGTGTGAGTTGTTGTGTCTGATAGAGAGGGGCAGTTGGAATTTTGTCAGAGTATGCTTTTTTACATTACCTGGTTTTTACGCTGACAAAGAGAGCGTGTGTCCGCGTCTATGGAGGCGTCTTCGTCGGCTTACGGTGGACCCGATTCCCATTCCGCCTTCACAATCAAGCACAGCAAAATAATCACTGTGGGCTTTGGAGTTTTATAGTTGGACTCATAGTAATTACACAGATTTTACTAAATTTTTATTGCAAATGACTATGAAATATTAAATTGAAGTAGCACATTATAATTTAAAATGGTACCTTTTTTCTCTTTTTCTTTTTTTTCGGTAAACATTTTTAAAAAAATTGTACTGTTTCATGCTACTGGAAAATGGAAATGGCATTGCTCATGAACTTGTCAATTGCTCCTCGGGATTTTAACACGATAAGATTCATCGAGTTCCATTTGTCGGTTTCTCAACGCTCAACAGGTCAGTGTGACCAAATTCTGGCCTAACTGGCCTGTACTTGAAAACTCTCAACCCTTTACTTTTCTTGATACTTTATATATATATATATATATATATATATATATGTATATTTTACTTATGATTAATCGTGTAAAAATAAAACTTAAAGGGATTTGCCTAAATATACGATAATAAAAGGGTTTAACTATATAATTTCCCTATTGTCAATCCGACGTTCCACAACGAGTCATTTTTTACCATAAAAAACGCAGAAGAAGAGCAAAGAGCTCCTTTTGGGGTCTACGATTTTCTACCAAACGGAAGCCTGCACCATCTCTTGCATGGTTTGCCACTTAATCTTAACCCTACCCTTATTATATTCTATGGAGAAGGAAATGGTGGCTCTTTCGCAAGTGGCTTTGCTTTGTTTGTCTCCATTGCCCCAGCATCGCCCAACAATGAGCATGGTGCATAGGATGATCGAATATATTAGGACAAAGGGAATTGTTAGTTCTTCTCCTCTTTCAGAGAGCATTCCACAGTTCATTAGCATTTGAGAGTGTACAGAAATCATAGACAAAAGGGAGGATTATGTTGCAATAATTTCTAGTGGCGAGTGAAATTAAGTGACCAACATTTTGGTTGAATTCCTATAATCCCTGCTTTATTACACCTTATTAGTAAATATTGCCACTTTATCATTTAAAATTGCATCTATAGAATATTAGATTTGTGGTTGCGTCCTTTTGGGCAGCACCAAATTAATAGTTTTAGTCTTTTTCAGAGTAAATATTCTATTTCTCTTGGTCCCCTAAGTGTGTCCATTGTGATTTGCTAAAAAACAACAAGCTTGTGGACCCATTTGAGGGGGGCCAATAGCATGCTAATGCCTCCCAAATAATACGACTAGTTTTCAAACTTAGCCTTCATTGCCCAATAGGTATAGGGTTAGTCAGCTCGTTCACTATTGGCTTTGGAAATGACCAACTTACATGTTAAGTCGAAAGAGATGGTAAAAGAGCTGAGAACCGTTTAATAAGAGAAATGAAAGTCACAATCTCACTTAATTTGTCTCCTTGGATAACTACTTGGACCAGGGTATCTACATTGTCCATCTTAAGGTGGTGTCTATGGGCTGGTATTGGGGTCCAAACTAAATAGCCTTTGTAGCAAAGAGCTACCTGGATGTGGCCTGTCAACATTAATGCTGATTCGAGGTTTATGAAATTTATGATTACGTTTTTGCATGTGTCAACCTGCCAGCTTTAATTGATTATGATTTAAATGTAAATAGTCCCAAAAGACACTCCTGACTTAAATGTAACAAATTTAGACATTTGGTAGCACTGCATATTCAATAAGCTAACTAAATTCCAATCTGCACATTATAAGCTATTCATAATTTCCCAATTTCAGAAACAAATGACCACAAATTGATCATGGGAAAGCCAAGGGAATACAGATGAGCTTGTAACAGAAGCAATAAAAGTCAGATCAGGCTAAACAAATAATCAAAGGGTTAAACAGTGAACGCAAAACATATTTCACAGCTTGTCGACTTCAACTAATTACCATGTGCAAGAAGACAGAAAAAGAAAAAATGTAGCTGTATATATCAGGGAAAATATTGAATCCAGTCTGTACAGTTCTACTATATGTATCACAGAAATTCGTTTCATCATCTAAGTTTCTTTCTAATTTTTTCTTTTCCCTTCTTAGTTCATATTTTCTTTCTTTCTTTTCTTGTCACGTACTGTCTGATATGGCATAACAAGACAAAGTTTGGTGAAATGAAAACTAAACTACTAGACTCAAAAGGACAGAATTAGAGAACCTTTTAACAAGTCTAATATACGTATTGATTCTGCAGGACATTCTATTGCTATTTGCAAATTGTCGTCTTTCTATATGTTCTTGCTTTGTAGCTCTGGCTCATTCAAGGTTTGCATTGACATCTTCTTCTGCTACAGCTTTGCCTTTGCCCCTGAAAAATAGTACAGAATTTTGATTATCAAGAAATAAATTTAGACACGGAGAAGATACTTAAATGCAGCAGAGTCAGACATTAAAATAAAAACAACATGATTATATATTTATGATGACTTATTTACAGAGCAGTTGAGAACCCCAATTCGTTAGTAGCTAGATTAATCATTGTTTGACAATATATAGTTGAAATTAATCATGCTTAATTAATTCAGAAACATGTAGAATTAAACGAACCTGCTTTGAACAGTCCCAGTGGAGTGCAACTTATCTGTTTGATATTTTTCCTCAATAGGGTCAAGATTAAAAGCAGTCGGGTTTTGATCTTCCTTTGCCATCGCATCAAAAACATTCACAGCCTCATCATCGTGTAAAAAAGCATGTTCCCCAAAATAGTAATTCCCCTCATCAAGTCCATGATACTGATCTTGAACGGGGTCAAGCAAATCAAAAGGCAGAGAAGTCTCAGAAGGCTGCTGAAGATTATTACAATAAGCTGGCAGAGGAGCATAGTGAGAAGATGGCGGAGGCATCGGAAAAGGACTCGGTACGGCATTCTTGAGGGAAAGATCGATAGTGTGGCGTACGCGTTGAAGCTCGGAAGCAGTAGACACGAGCTGACGTTGCAATTCGAGTATGCAACGGAGGCAGCCGCCAATAGGGTCGCGAGCGCGTGCGTTGGCTTCGAAGATGAGGGACTCCATTGCATCCTTTCTCTTTGAAGGATCGACAATGCGGATGAGCTTCAAGATGTGGCGTATACCATAATGTTTGTGTACATTTTCGAAGTCCTTTGCGCGACAGAGTGGGAAATATGGGGCGAGAGGACAATCAGGAGGACACTTTCTGTGTTGGTATTTACAAGAGGCGCAATCCAACTTACCCTTGCTGCTGCTACTATCACTTTCTCTGTTGCTCATTCTTTTTTGTATTTTCTTGTTTTGCGGGGAAAGATTTTCGGCACGAAACTCTCCAGGTTCTGTTTGGTGAGAGAGAAAATGGGCAAATGATCAGCAGAAAAGTTCGGAGGAGTTGCAGTTATAGTGTGGATATTCCAACTGACATGGAGTTGTATATATTGGTGGAGTTGTATATATTGGATACGTATTTTTCCCGAATTTTACGGGACGTGTGGATCTTTCAAGACTGTGCGTTTATTTTTATAATTGGGATTTTATTTTTTATTTTTTTGTTATTATCAGTTATGAGTATAGCAGAAAAGATTTCATTTTGTTAATCTGTTGTAAACAGAATACAGTTTGCTGTCAAGTGCGGCAGGTGTCGTTTTCTTATTGTGTGTAATCTTTGTTCGTTTGTTTGTTTTCGTATAAAAGCTGTTTAGCTTCGCCCAAAGNGGTGTTATCTTTGTTCGTTTGTTTGTTTTCGTATAAAAGCTGTTTAGCTTCACTCAAAGATGTTGCAACTTTGGTTTCTATTTTCCTGTAAAATATAAACGAGAAGGTTCCCGTTGCTTTTTCTCTCGGTTGATTTTCTAACTCCTCAGTCTTTCTTAAGTATTTTTCTTTAACTTTATGAAGAATTTTTTATTTTTTTGGAATTTTTCGGATTTAATCTTCCGCAATGTTTTCCTTTATTATTCCAATAATTTTTGTGTTCAACAATTTAATTAAGCAAAATTTTAAGGGATAACAAATAATATGATAATATTTCTTCTTATTGAAAGTAAATAATATTTAATTATTAATGTTTTCAAAATATAATAGTTCCCGTAAAAAAGTAGATAATATTAATTGTTTAAAAGTAAATAACATTGGCATGCAAGTGAAATAGGAATTATTAAAAAAAGAAAATTTATTTCAAATATGTATCATGTTATCATACACGTTCACGACGATCCATTGTAGACATTCCTTTTATTAGGACATAAAAAGATAGCCCAAACTCTTCTAGGCAATTTTTTTTTCTTTTTTTAAGTTAGAGTAATTTTAGGTAGATTTATTAAAGAAAAAGAGTCTCTATTCAAAATTATTAAAGTGTTTATGAAAATAAAAGTTTTGACTTCGTAGAGCAGTTTGTAACTCTATTTTTTATCAGTAAGTGTTTGTTGACTGTAGTCAAACACCAAAAAATTTCTTTTCTAAATTAAAATTGGGTTCCAAATAGAAACTATACCAAAACGACACCACCACATGGCAGTGAGAAGTTGCGATTCTTGTCTCTTATCATACAAAAGCTATAATACTAATAAAATCTTTTGGGTTGAATCTCTGTTCGAAGATAAGGTGATTTGGCTTGGGAATAGAACCGGTCTCTTTAGTGTTAAATCGGCTGTTCAGCTTTTGAATTCTGACTCTTCTGTTCATTATCTTTTATGGACCTTCTTGTGGTCTTCTAAGCTGCATGAAAAACTTAAGTTATTTTTGTGAAATCAAATTTATTAGCTCGGAATATATATATATATATTTTTTTTTTTTCAGTCCGCTGATTGTCCTTTTGGGTGCAATGAGGTAGAAAGTGAATGTCATCTTTTCTATAGATGTCTTTGGTTTGCATCTCCTTGTAGCTTTAGATGGGAGTCGAGATACTTTTCGGTTTTTTTGCCTGTTCATGACAATGAAAAAACGATTTTTTTTTCTCTTTGCCGTTCTCACTCTCGACCAGACTCTTTTGTTCAGGATAACAAAGTTTTTAATTTGGAGAAAATTGTTCAGTCCCTGAATTTCAGGTTTGATGAATCCAAAGCTTGCCACTCGGCGACCTCTTGGCTTATTGAGGAATATAGCAGCTCACGTGACTTCTTTCTCTCTCAGCATAAGCTTATGTGGCTTATGGTTGCTTGTGATTAAGTTGGTTAATGTCTGTTATTGAGAAGTTAAGAGAGTTGTAAAGTTTGTTACCGCTGTTATATTTTATTTTTGCTGTTATTGTAGAGCTGTAAGTCACTGATAGGTTTGGCTTTACAGTTTGCTCTATATAAGCTAAACTCCTTCCTTTGTAAGTTTCTGATTCAACACATTTATACAATACAGAGTATATTTTTTTCATACAAGTTTTCTTCTCTTATTTTCTTGTTACCAAACACCTAGTTTAGTCTTTTTCTAACCTTAACTTATTAGAGCCTAAAATTTTGAAATTGTATGTTCCAAACTCAGAACTTAATAAAAAAAAAAATTAAAAAACACATGTAAAGACTTAAATAAACTAAAAAAAAAATGTTACAAAAAATGCTTAAAAAAATGAAAATTAACTTCCTCTAAAAATAGTAATTCAACTTGGCCAAGCCCTCTTCTGGCTCTCATACTCTTTGGCAATATCCTCCTGCTAGCTTTATGAAGATTAATACCGATGCTTCTGTTAAGAATGGTTTAGCGTTTTTTGTTTGAGTTGCAAGGAATCATTATAATAGATTTAACCACTGGGTGGCTTAGTGGGGCTCTCTTAACTCTGTAATAGGGATTTTTATCCCTGTTTTCCATTTTTTTATATCTCTTTGGAATCAAGAATCTAGCCTAGGTGTTAGTTCCTAATTTCTAGCATCTCTTGATTCTTTTTCAAGGTTGCTGCCCTTTTTGTCAACAAAAGTACTTTTTCTAGCAAAAGAAATATATATATATATATATATATATATATTATACTAATAAAACAATCAGGTTTACTAAATTTAAGCTTTTCTTTCTTTCTTTTTTTACGAAAAGAATGTAATCTTTACTTAATAACGCATTAATTTAAAAAAAAAAAAAGAATTTAATCTTTACTTAATAACTTATTAATTTAAAAAAAATAATTCCTCTGTTTGGCCCCCGTCAAATGGGCTTACAAGGTTGTGGTTTCTAAGCAAAGCCTCGGGGGTCTGGCATAATAAACCAATATAGAGAGGTGACAAAAAAAATTTAGTTTTCAAAGAAGGGAGAAAAAGCCAGAAGTAAAGAGAGAGAGAGAGAGAGAGAGAGAGAGATAATAAAATTATAAAAAAACTGAATTTTTTTTTGGTAAAAAGAGATGACTTGCTATTAAGCACAAAAATGATCCCATCAAAAGGCAATTACAAATAAGCCGAGCCTCCTACAATCTCTGAAGCATAAATATTATATAAGGTCTCAGGGAGACGGTCCAAATTAAAAGAAGAAAAAGAAAGAGAGCTGTGACTTGAGAGAGGCAACTTGACAAGAGCATGTGCCAAACGATTAGCCGATCTTCTATTCCAAACAATCTTCCAGATATTGTTGAGGAGGCATGCATGAATGTTGTAAATACCTTCATTGGTGTGCCATCCCTTCAGCTCTGTATTCGAGTTAATTTCTTCCACCACCTTGGCAGCACAAGAAATAAAAATCAAATTGTTCCTTTCACCTATAGCCGTCATTGAAGTCGCCCATTCCACCACCTTTACTTCTGCTTCATAGGCTGAGTAGCAGCTTATTAACTTTGTAGTCGTCTCTATAAGAGTTCCACAATCGTCTCTAATCACCATGCCTAGTGCAGCCACCCCATCTTTGTAAGAAGCATCACAGTTCACCTTCCACATGCCAAAACAAGGAGGACTCCACTTTTCTTTAGCTGCCGAATCAAAAGTAGGACTGAAACTCAAGGTTCTTGTGAAATCCGCAGCCACTTGATCAAGTTGGATTGCAGCTGAAAAAATGGAACTTTTTCCAATTTTTTTTTTTTATCATTTCGAAACTGCCAACAACAGTAGAGAAATGACAAAGCAAAGACTATAAATTTTCCTTGGCTAAAAAACCATCCCAAATGGATCTAGGGGGGTTAAGGCAAAGCTCAATTAGGTCCCCAGTATTGTCTCTTGGCCAGCCATCAATCTTGGCTCCCCACTTGCTGCTGAATACAATAGCCTTGGACTCTGGGAATTCTTTGAGGATATGAAATGTGGATTCTACATTAGCCCCACAAACAATACATGAAGCATCACCTAATCTCAGCCTAGCAGATAATAGGTCCTTAAAAGGGAGAGTATCGGCAAGAACCCTCCACGTAAAGACTTTCAACCTCTCCTGAATATGAGCCTTCCACAATTTGTTCAAGATTCCATCAATAGGATTGATAGACGTGTTGTTAACTTCATGACAATTTTGCACCGAGAAGACTCCCTTAAGATTGCCACACCATACTAATTTATCCTCTCCCGTATTCACGGGCTACTCCAATTTAAGGATGGTTGCTACCTCAGTTGTTAAGGTAGCTTGGATTAATTCTTCATCCCATCCCAACCCATTTTCCTTTCTCAGGTCAATGACATTTTCCAAATTACTAACATTCACCCATTTCCTAGCTTTAGGGGTCTTATTCGGTAGGTCCATGACCCAGGGATCTCTCCAAATATTGATTTTCAGTTCGTTTCCAATTTTAAAACATCTTTCTTTCCTCAGAGTTGCTTTAAAATTAAGAATCACCTGCAAAACAAAAGAAGAGCATTTTGGTCTAGAGACTTCAAAAAGGGATTTTCCTTTCATATATTTGCTCCTCAAAATATCCATCCGCAGAGTTCGTTCCATGCCCAGCAGGGCATTGTTTATGTCTTTGAACCGATGAAATCCAATACCTCCTTCCCATTTTGGTTTGCAAACATTTTCCATGCTTTTAGCGCCATGTAAAGGCTTCAGAGACACCACCATTAATAAAGATGGAGTATTGAACCGTGGAGACAGCTAATAATGAGTTTTCTGACCTCCGATGAAGAACCCCAACCTCCCAAGGCACAGTCGAGAAAGCTCCATTCTAACTGATTGTATGCTTTATTTAGATCAATCTTGATGCACATAATGGTCCTTCTTTAATTTTAACTAGAAAATATTAACCGTAGAAAATATATTTATAATTTTCAGATTTTAAACAGGTTTTCTTTACCTTACAGGGAAGTAAATGTATTTACTCTTAATATTATCCATAAAGTTCCTAATTAATATTCACCCAAAAAAAAAAGTTCCTAATTAACAATATATAATGATTTTTTTTAGACTTTAGTAAAAGTAACGTACCTAAATTTGAGAAGAGGTAAATGTAATCTCAATTTAATATTATCCATAAAGTTTCTAATTGATAATATGTACAAAGATTTTTTCATAACATATTATTAGATTTTTTAGACTTGAAGGAAATGTAATATGCCCTTTATTATTATCCATAAAGTTCCTAATTAATAATATATAATTATGTTTTTAAAAACATATTAATAGATTTTTTAGACATGAGTAAAAGTAACAGGACTCCTGCAGTTTCCATGTTATGACCATCAATGCAATAACAAGGCATCGCAGTTTCCATGAAACCACAGTCAACTTTTAACACTGTTACGATCATTCGCTGTGTTTTAGCATAGACAAGCAATCAGATGAACCATTGAATTTCATCTTTATATCCTCCTCAACACAATCAGATAAATAAATAAATATATATATAAACCAAAAAACAAACAAACAAAACAGGGGCTTTCAAAACCCAATTTAAAGAAAAAGTAAAATAAATTGAAGCGCAATAGTTACTTATATCTCTCGCAATCTCGAGCTGTGGTTTTGATCACAAACAATAAAAAGAAAGATCTACATGACCAGTCTGAAAATTTCACTATCAATGGTCTTTTACATATTACAAAAGAGAGAGAAGAGCAATAAATAAAGAAATAAAAGAGTTGAAGCAATTGTGTTTGGTGATACTTCTTCCAATTGAAAAACCAAAGTGTCAAATCATCTACCTTCAAAACATCAATCAAAATCAAACATTTATTAATTGCCAGAATTGCTTCTTCTTCTTCTTCCTCATCCATGAGTATGAACAGCTTCCCAAACCAAATTCTTGGGAACTGGGTTTGCAAGATCACGAGCCTGCAATGCTGCAGCCCGAAGTGTTCCCAGTGTCATTTCATTGGCCTTCCAAAACGATACACTCGTATAAGGCAGATTGTGATTCTTGCATAGTTCTTTCACAAAGGGTGAGACTTTCCTCAGATTGCATCTTGGCAATCTGGGAAACAAATGGTGCTCAATCTGAAACTGTAAACCTCCATGAAACCAGTCCATCCAGGACGGACACGCTATGTTGAGTGTCCCCTTTGTCTGTTTCTCAAACCAATCGTTAGCACTCGGCGGTCCAAGATAAACACTGGCCGAGAAATGGTTCAGACAGAACTGAACATGTTGGATTGCAGTCACACTAAAGCTCACAACCACGAACATTAATCTTTCTCCCCAATTGGGTAAGCAAAAAACAAGTAGAGGAAACCAAATCCAAAACACAGCAATCCCCAAAAGTTCCTGAACTTTATTGGGTACCTTTTTAGGATTAGCTAGTAAGAATAGAAGTGATTGCACATAAAGGTTAATCCTAGCAAAACACATCACAGGGTAAAATGTCCAGTGCTGATAACAAACCAAGAATCTAGCAACAGAATCGAAATCCAGATTCCTGTCATGGAAAAAAGACGGGATAGAATCGAAATACTTCGAAGATACCGCAAAAAAAGGTAGGAGTTGAAGATCTGGGTCGAAATCGAGGCTGTTACAAGTAATGTGATGAGCGTTGTGGTTGCGCTTCCACCAGTTAATGCTGAGTCCCGCAAGGCAATTCCCAGAAATGACTTGAACTAAGCGATTGAATCGTCGGCTTGTCATGACTTGATAGTGACCAGAGTCATGCCCAATAAACCCACTCTGATTCCAAAACAACCCCAAAAGAGCACCACAGCCCAGATGCACCCAAGTGCTATCAGAGCACACAACGCCATATACAATCAGGGTGAGCAACAGTGCCAGGAAACAGAAACAGAACAAAACCCCATGTCCTTTCTTTTCGAACAGACCAATTTCGGAGAACTCTTTAACGAGTCTCCTATAATCTCTGGATGCCTCAGAGACGGAGTGGCCGTTCAGATAATACCCAGTAAAGAACTGGTCGAGATATTGCCAAGCAGTGCCCGGATGGTAGGCTATAAACGCGTCTGTAACATCTTGCCCGGCGAGATTGAACAGCGGAATCTCGCCTCCTGGGTGATTCTTAGCCCATTTCGAGACATCATAAATCTTACCCTTTACAGAGATCCACAGATCTCCATGTTTGTTGTGCTTTTTTAGCTCTTCCTGAGAAATGTACCTCGTCGACTCTGCCATCGAAATTTCGAAGCAGACCAACACCAAGGTCTTATCACAAAGAAAAAAAACCCTTCAACTTTCTTTCAGCTTTTGCTACCTACACCTGAAATTTCTCACCCTTCCTTTCTAGGGCCGAAAAGAAGAGCCTCTTTTATTTTTATTTTATTTTTATGCAGAATTACTATAACATGAGGAGGGAGACTTTTATTTATATGGGTTCTTAGGGGATACAAAGGGTGTGAAGACTGATGGATATGAGTCAAGGAAAGGGGGCGGGGCTACCACCACAACTAGGCAAGTAGACGAGATTGAAGAAGCGCCACAGGATAACTTTTGTTGGTACCTACCGCAGCGAAGATATTTACTGGTTTTTTCCATTACTGTATGCGGCAGAAAAAATAAATATTTCTAGAATCTTTAGTAGGGATGTTTAAAATAAATTAAAAATATTTAAAAATTAATTAAAATAAATAAAAATAAATATAATTAATGAGTTATATACTAAATTGTTAAAAAATAAACAGTTTTTTAAATATTTTTTTTATACTATATCAGTTAACAGACTATTTATACAGAATTATTAAAAAAAAATTTAAATTAAATTGTCTATTTATTTTATACATAATAATTTTTAAANAACTAGCGGCCTAGATTAGCCAGCTAATCAAACTGAAAGAATTTTTTAGTAACTGGCCGTAAAAAAATACTCGGCCTAACTTTATTGACTTATCAACCAAAATTACAATACAAATGGATCTAACAAAGTATCTCCAACTTTTGGTATTTCTCGGGCTTCCCAGCTAGTCGGATAGTACTTCTTCAAGAAGCGACCATTGATCGGATTTAAATGTTTTGATCCGTCGACGTCTTGGAGTTGATATGCACCTTTTCCCACTATTCCGGCAATAGTGAAAGGTCCTTCCCAGTTAGGAGACCATTTTCCATATCTTGGATCTTTTGATCCAATAGGCAACACTGCTTTCCACACTAAGTCCCCTTCGCCGAAACTTTTGATTGTATGCACGTGCCACGGCTTTCTTCTGTATTTGGAGGTGATCTAAGGCCGCCAGTCTTACTTCATCAAGTTCTTCTATTTCTTGCATCATGGCCTCAGTATACTCAGCCGGGGTAAGATTATTCTGCTGAGCAACACGCAAAGATTTTACCGTCACCTCCATTGGCAGAACCGCATCATGCCCATATGTCAAAGCGAACGGCGTTGTGCCGGTTCCTGACCTTTTTGACATTCTGTATGCCCAAAGAGTTTCTGACAACAAATCATGCCATTCTCTTGGATTTTCATCCACCATCTTTTCAAGAATTCCCTTCAAAACTTTATTTGTTGCTTCAGCCTGACCATTAGCTTGGGCAAAATATGGGGTAGAATGAGTCAATCTTATCCCATATTCTTTGGCAAATGACTCCACCGCTTCACCAGTAAATACCGTTCCGCGATTGGCAGTGATGGATTATGGTATTCCAAATCTATGGATTATGTCTTCCTTGATGAATTTGATCACATCAACTTGACTTACTGATTTCATCGGCCGTGCCTCAACCCACTTAGTGAAGTAATCAGTGGCGACGATGATAAATGTGTGTTGTTTGCTAGAAGGAGGGTACACTTTTCTGAACAAATCCATCGCCCACCCTCGGAAAGGCCACGGCTTGATTATGGGATTGAGAGGTACGGCCGGAATGTGTTGTACTGGGCTGTGACGTTGACAAGCCGTGCACCCTTTAGCATACTTGATGCAGTCGGACAAGATAGTTGGCCAGTAATAGCCATGTCTCCTGATCAACCACCTCATTTTCGTTCCAGCTTGGTGTGCTCCACAAATACCTTCANGAATTATTCAATTTTCATCCCACCTTCCCGTTTTATTAATTTTTATTTTATATTTTTTGGTCGGTACCAGCCTTTTCTTTGAGCTGTCACTATTGTCTATTGCCTTTTTTGTCCATTTGGGTGAAAGGGCAGAGCTTCTTCACCTGACGACAAATACCATCCCCAAAAAGATATATAAAAGGCAAAACAAAACTCGGAATATCAACTAAATTAATAATAGACAAAAGATATTTTAGCAATAATAATTATTCAACTGCTTTTAATATATAGTTTCAGACAAACAAGTGGACGAAAAAGGATTTGGTAGCATAAGTCCCATAGCGATAACGTTGAGATGAATCAATGAAAACAAAAACAGGAGCCAGGAAAATGAGACGGTGAAGAAATAGATGTTTTACAAATTAAATAAATATTAAGAATGCACTTGGAGCTTTTCCATGTGTTTTCTTTCTTGCAAAAAAATGGTTATACTAGATAAATGATTACCTCGTGGATCAATGTTTCCTTTATATATATAAAGAATGAAGAAGGAATTAAATGGAAGCTTTTGAATGGTAGTTAACCGAAAAGGAACAATGGAATGTTAGATATATGAATATGGTGGATACTAATATTTATTTAATTTGCAATACTAATAAATAATTGGGAATCAATCAGTACTCTTCTGCTCACAAGTTTTAAAAAATAAAAAATAAATAAGTCATAAATAAATTAAAAGGACACAGTAATTAGGTGCAATCTTTTTCTTTTCTGTTTTTTGTTATCGTTGAAAGGGTACAAACTACAAAGAAATTAATAAAAAATATAGATTTTGAAAATTTAAAATATGCAAGTACGGTACATGGATATGCTATAATATGGCATTGACAGCATTGCCACAAAATATCTAGCTTCCGCAGTTTCGTTGTAATTTCCCAAATCCTCAAGGAGAGAAAATTAAGGAGTTTCAATGACTCGTTCAATAAGGAATAAAATACCAATTCGTACAAAGATGAATGCCATAATTTGTTTATTTAACTCTGCAGCTTCTGAGAAGGAGGAGAATTTTGTATGCCTGCCTTTCTCAAATGAGTTCGTTATATTAAGGATATGTTTGGTTAGGCTAATAAAAGGACAATATATATATTTCCGACTCTATAAACTGCTTTCCTTTAGTACATTATCATTATATTATTATTTTTTGATAATTTAGTACATTATCATATACATATAGTAACTAATATCTAAAAGAATTTCTAACTTGTAAACAAATAATAGAACAGAACATTCATAAAAACTGCAGTGTTAATGGATTTCCAACTTCTATAATCTGGCATTAGTAGCATATGCATTCATAAAAACCTTTATTTATTTATTTTTATTTTTTATTATCTCTTGCTTTTAAACTGCGCATGGATTCTTCAATTTGGGTTGTTTAATTATATGGACTTTGATATTTATGGATACCCATTAACGGGCTTCAAGAGAGCCCCCATGAGAGAAGTGTACTTGAAGTGCATAGGGTAGATACGTGAAAATGAAAGCCCATTCGTTTACTTAACGTGACAGAGGCGGTGCTGGAAACGACATCGTATCCTCCAAATTTGGGGTAAACAGTCGGAGCTCGTTTTATATTATTGTCTAATTGTTTTTAGTGGATGAGGTGTACATATGGAAAGGAGGATAGAAACGGATATACCTGGGGAATACTGTTTCTGTACTTCGATCCCTTAAAATGCCCAAAACCTCCCACTTCACTTCCCCCGGAAACCATATGTCCTTGTGCATCAGATTGTAACACCCTTTTACAGGTAATTTTTTCTCCTTCTGATATCTATTGCTATTTTCACCTTCTTCTTTTTTTTTTTTTTTTTTTTTCCCAACCCGTTTTTGTTATCTTTATCTCTTTAATAACAAGAAAGAATCTTCAAGGTGTTTGAAATGAACTGGGTATTTGAAAAATTATGTCTTTTTTTCTGTGTACAGTGTACTTGGACAGAAACATTTATGTTCTCCTGTTAATGTGGAAGCTAGTAGAATATTATCTATTCAATTTTGATTTGCGGCAGAGATATTTGTTTTTATTTCCCAAACAGAGATATGTTTTTAATCCTTAATTATGGCGGGAGGTTGTCTCCGACTCTGATTTACCTACTATATGGTTATGTAGCATTTTCATTTTTCAAGCTCGTTCCGTTAAATTCAAGATTTTTGGGTCATTGCAGGGTTATTGATCATTATGTTTTGCTCTCGAGAACATGGCGTCACTGTTTTTTAGTTTGCTAGAGATGATCTATTGTTGTTGCAAAATCACCTCTCCATTTTTTAATTTTATTGTTTTAGTTTGCAACAGATGAAAGTTTGAATACTTTTCACATCTGCAGTAGAGTTTCCAAGATATTTTAGCTCAATGGTTTCACCATTTGGATAAATTCTTTGCTTTGCAGGTACACACTTGTAGTGCTGTAAGAAATCAAACTTGAGATGGCGCATTTGCTTTCAACATCATGTCCTCTTGAAGTTGCTTCTGGCTGCAAACTTTACTCCAGACCATTGAGCCATGACTTGGTAACTTTTCCAACCTCATTGAGTCTTCAAACTTCCAAATCTCAATTTAGAATGCTTGTTTCAAATGGTGAGAGGTCAAAAAGGAATTATACCATGCATGCAACCACCCTACCTACAAGTTGGCAAGCCTCAAATGAACCAGACACAAACTTTCGGCAGAGCTCAAGTGAACACTCCAAACCACAACGAGTAATGGTCATTGGCGGTGATGGTTACTGTGGCTGGGCCACAGCCCTCCACCTATCCAACAAAGGTTATGAGGTTGCCATTGTTGATAGCCTTGTCCGTCGTCTCTTTGACCACCAGCTTGGTCTCAACTCCCTTACTCCAATCGCCTCCATCCATGACCGTATACGCTGTTGGAAGTCACTCACTGGAAAAACTATTGAACTCTATATTGGTGATGTTTGTGACTTTGAGTTCTTATCAGAAACCTTCAAGTCATTTGAACCTAATGCTGTGGTTCATTTTGGGGAACAGCGGTCTGCCCCTTTCTCCATGATTGATAGGTCAAGGGCCATATTTACTCAGAACAACAATGTGATTGGAACACTAAATGTGCTCTTTGCTATAAAAGAATTTAGTGAGGACTGTCATCTGGTGAAGCTTGGGACAATGGGAGAATATGGGACTCCAAATATTGACATTGAGGAGGGATATATCACAATTACTCATAATGGAAGAACAGATACTTTGCCTTACCCAAAGCAAGCAAGCTCATTCTACCATTTAAGCAAGGTTCATGATTCAAATAACATAGCCTTCACTTGCAAGGCTTGGGGTATTAGAGCCACCGACCTAAATCAAGGAGTGGTCTATGGAGTGAGAACTGATGAAACTGAGATGCATGAAGATCTCTTTAACAGGTTTGATTATGATGGAATATTTGGAACGGCATTGAATCGGTTCTGTGTTCAGGCTGCTGTTGATCATCCACTTACTGTGTATGGCAAAGGAGGCCAGGTAAACAACCTCACTTGAAATGTGCACACACACCTAATATATTCTTGACAGTACCTCTACTTGATCATATATACTTAAGTACATCTTTATGTGAAATTGCAATGAGGTATCAACTTCTCCCTAGTCTACTAGCATTGGAGCTTTTACAATAGAAATGGAAATGGAAAAGGTTTTTTTTTTTTTTTTTTCCTGTTTTGGTGGGAGTGAAACTTCATAATGATATCCACAACGCACCCAGCAGTGAGCTTTTCTGTTTATCTTCATCAATTGCCATGTGTAATCTGAAAATTTATGGATTTTGATGTGATGTTCTATTTGATATCCGGGCCCTGATTTAGACATAGTAGGGGAAAATTAGTTTTAGATCCTCACCGTACCCATGTCTGCAATGCTATTTCACTTTTTCAGCTTTTCTTATGATTTTTTTTTCGAGTTTTTTGTTTTTGTTTTTAATGATAAGTGTGCGTTACTAATATTTATAAGTATTAATATGTATAGACCCGGGGATACCTTGACATACGAGATACAGTTCAGTGCATCGAGCTTGCCATTGCAAACCCAGGAAATCCTGGTGAGTTTCGTGTCTTCAATCAATTTACCGAGCAGTTCTCTGTAAATGAACTTGCAGCCCTTATTACCAAAGCGGGAGAGAAGCTTGGGCTTGATGTGCAAACCATATCTGTACCAAACCCACGGGTGGAGGCAGAGGAGCACTACTACAATGCGAAACACACTAAACTTATTGAGTTGGGGCTTAAACCACACCTTCTTTCAGACTCTCTTCTTGATTCTTTACTTAACTTTGCTATTCAGTTCAAGGATCGTGTTGACAGAAAGCAGATAATGCCCAGTGTTTCCTGGAGAAAAATTGGTGTTAAGACCAGGACAGTTGCTGCCTAGTGGAGTGTGCATGATTTGTATGTAGGCTCTCTATATATATACAAGGAAGAAGTATTCTGTTTTGTGGTTAGTAGGTTTGTTTCATGGTATTTATTAGTAATAGTATCAAATAAAATTTTCTTGGAGATTGCTCAGCGGCAATCCTGAAAACGGTTCTTCATCGATTCTTCAAGTAAGATTTTCCTCACGAGTTCTTCTTCAACATTTCTCTATCCTTCCTGGACAATAAAATAAAAAGTAAAATAAAATAATTGGCTAATTAGAGAAATTACTTTTGCATTAGTCAATGTGCAGCAACTGAAAATTGGGATTTGCCAAGAGAAAGTTTCCCTTAAATTTTGAGCTTAAATGTATCATAGGCCTTTAGCTGCAAACGCTATAATAATGTTTCTGTAATGTACTATTTTCTACAAATATTACAGGGATGACACTGTCATAAACAGGAACGAACAAAATTGTCTCCATTATTTCCACTCTTATGAAAATGATCATTATTAATGAAGTCCAACACGATTGAAGCCAACTCATCTTGATGCGAGGTGTATTCGTGATCAGCTCCTTCTACAATGCATAGTTTATGATTAGGTATAAACTTATCAAACTCATAAGCATCCTCAACCGGTACAATTTTATCCATTGATCCATGAATTGTCAAAACCCTGTAAATAAAACCATTTTGAAACATCAGAACAAACGTGTTAAAAAACATCATGAGGAGCAACTTGATCAACTGGGTATGCAACATGTCTAAAAGATGCTCTTGCATAAATGGATGAAATAAAGTGGAGAGATGACCATGCAACACCACAATCCCTAGAGAAGCAAGCAGTAAATTGCATTCACTGACCTGCAGTTCTGATGAATTGATAGGCAGGCTGCACGAGTATCTGTCGTTAAGCGGTCTATCAAACTTTCTTCAGTTACACGATACTCAAACTTCCCTATTAAGATGCAGAGAAAACAGTCAAACAGATGACTGGTAAGTACCAATCAAATATAATCCAGATTAATCAAGGACAAAAGTATTTATTGTGTAAAAATCACATAAGAGTTCTTACTAGACAAGATTTTAATATGGTCAACATAAAATATCCATATATCATGACAACATAGATCCCAAGCCTGTCTAACAACATAAAACTTCCAAAATCAAAGATTGGAAATTGAACTAGTTACATTTGAAAGCTTACCTCTTTTGTTCTTTACATCAATATATCCCTCTTGTTTGATTCTTTGAAAAAAATCTTTACCTAGACGACCTTCAATGCCTCTTTCCAGATCAAAACGGCCAGAAATGTTCACAACCGTAGAAATGTTATTATATTTTGCAGCATACAAAACCACCACATTTCCCCCTGTAAGTTCCAGAAGCAGAAATTCGAAGAGAAAGTGTCACAATATTTTCATAACCAATAAAATCCAAAACCAAAAAGAAAATCTACACGCTTTTGACATTATTGCTGAAACAAGTTGTTAGATTGAATTGGATTGAAATGACAACCAACTCCACTATATTTTGTTATGATCAAATTGAATTTGTATATATATGTATTCTTTCTCAGTTCACATGTCTCTTGATCCTCTTTTTTGTTTCAGTACAATGAGCATAAACTATAGACAGACCTTTACTATGCCCAACAATTGCAGTTATTGAAAGATTTTCTCCAAGAAAGTGTTGAATTACAGCACGTAGATCACCTGCTTCTCTATGGTAGTTACCATATCGAAATGAACCTTCACTTTCCCTGGAAAGTATAGCATACTGTTCCTTATTAATATTGATTAAATAATGTATTCTATTGGAACCAAGAATTTGCTTAGCATACTGTTGAAAATGTGTATGTATAGATATGTTTCGAGAGAATTTGCTTGCCTCTATTTTACATTTAATAGCTTACCCATTTCCAGCAAAGTCAAAGCGGAATGCACTGATTCCTTCTTTTTCGAATGCCGAAGCAAGGTTCACCATAGGAATGCGTTCCTAGAGTTTAAGAACCAACTCAATGTCAGATCCATACACCACATTTTCAACAGAAGAATCATGGACTCGCAAAGACATGGAACAGGACAGAGATAATACTAACACTCAGCAGGAAGAAAAGGCAACTAAAACAAAGATTTTAAAATCTATAAATTTTGTAATTAAAAGATTGCACCAACAGTAAATTAGTGGAGCTTCAAGTTAAAAAGTAATTTCAAAATGTAGATAATTACAAAACATTATTTTCTTTGGTAGTATAAAACAAAGATCAAACAAATAGACAAACGCCAGCCAAAAAATGCCAAATACAAAAGAGAAGGAAAGGACAAATCTCTCAAGTAAAGAGTGTCCAGCAAGAAGAGGCAATAGTTTTCCTATACCAGCTTATAAAAAAATGAAGTTGGAATTGTAATCTAAAAACCAGCCTATCCAATCAAACCTCCCCAAATGTTAAATTCTCCTAATATTAAGGGTAAGGAAGAATGGAGATTCCTGATTGAGGTAATAATACATCCTCATAATATTGTAAAATCGCATAGTTTAGTAATAATATACAAAAAGTCTGAAACCTTTGTGGATTGAAAGCCATGACACAATATAACGAGCTCTTTTGAGCCAGTTTCATGTAATATCCCCACGAGCCTCTCCCCGTGGTGGTTTTCTATTATAACTCTCCGCTGGCGAGATACTGCATATGAACAAATGAAAAAAACATGAAGGCAAAAAAAAAAAGTCTAATTCATGTTGGATGCCTAGATTATATGCAGCCGTAAAACTATACTTGATCCAGCTCGAAAAATACGTTCCATTTAACAAAGAAACAAGTGCAAAAATTTCAAGCATTAGTTAATCGTAATTAAAATTGATCATTGTGCCAACATGACACCAGCAGTGAAATAACTCAATTAGATGCAACGGTGTCAAAACCAAAAGAGATGAGCTTTATTTTCTTGGTTTTGCTCGAAGACCCAAAAGACCAAGAATTTATTTGGGAAGTAAGTTTCTACAAAATGGGTATTCTCAGGAATCGTTGTTTTGGAAAACGGGAAGAGAATAAGGCTCACCAAGTGGATTGACTCGTGCTTTCTGGGTCACCGCCATGACCTGGAACTGGAAATAGGGGAAATCTCTGAGTCTTATGGCGCCAAGGGAAGAACGTGTAGGATTAGAAGCTACACCTTCTTGATGCTTACCAGTTACAGGCCACGGGGGATGAAGTTCGAACTCAGATCAGAACGGATGTGTTTTTCCAATTTTGCCCAGCTCAGCTCAGCTCAGCTCAGACTCAGCTGTGGACATCTGTCAAGCTCGTACAGAGGTGGATTAGCCGACAATATAATTATAAAAACTAAACGGCGTACGGGGATATGGGTCAGAGTCGTGGAGTTCGAATTTTCTTCTCTTCTCTTCGTTTGCTTACAAAATTTATAGGGTTATTTCGCCAAAGTTAAAGATTCTTGATTTTAAGTTCTATCCGATTAGAAAATATTAACTAGACCTTCGTTAAGTCCAATTAAATTTCCACTTCAACCAAAAATTTATTTATTTATTTTTAACTTTTTACCTTTTAAGGATAATATTTAACGACTTTTTTTCATTTAGTTGAAATCGATGGTCTTGTCATTTGATTCATTATGAACCACTAAAATCGAAGTTCAGAACTTCAGTATCATATTTTCTCGCTCTGATATTTCAGTGTAAAATTTAAATTTTGCCGCGATATCATTTATTTTTTTTTGGTGAATCCGCGATCTCATATTGATTTATAAGTAATATATGTAAGTTGATGGAAATAATCAAATATTGCGCTGTAAATATAGTTAAACTGATCATGCTGGCAGAGCGCAGAAAAAGAAAACCCCTTGGGAAACTTGAATATGCAAGAATTTTCAACCACTAATTTAACCCAAGCAAAATTCAGGGATGTCCTTTTTTTTTAAACGTACAGATAACAAAATTAGTAAAAGAAAAAAAAAATGAGAAGAAAAGGAAAAGAGAAGTAAGAATGTAAGGGGCAATATATGTTTCCAATGGACTTTCGATTAGAACTGCTACATTGACGACCAATCAACCCTTCTACAGCTTCCAGTCAATCTCACTATCCATAATTTAATGAAACCTCACTGGCCAGCAAACAAACTACAGCATCGGAAGAGGCCGGTAAATTTACTAATATGCACATTGAATCTGACAAGTAGTTACCTAGAAAGGTGGCTGACCAACCTCTTCCATGCTAAGAACCCACAGGAGCAATGCCTTTAGCCTTCGCTGCAGCAGTTGCAGCGGTGGCAGCTGCAGCAGCGGCTGCAGCAGCAGATGCAGCGGGATTCGGGGTTGAGGGAGGCACTGGGTTGGACTGGGAGCTACTCTGAGCTGCTACTATATGCTGCTGTTGCTGATGTTGTTTAGAGCTCACTTGGGCAATCAGAGAATTGATCTGATTTCCAGTAAGTGTTTCATGCTCCAGCAAAGCATTAGCAAGGGAATGAAGCTCCTTGCTGTGGGTAGTGAGAATGGTTTTTGCATTTTGGTAAGCCCTTTCCAAGAAATGCTTCACTTCTTTTTCAATAAGAAGCCTAGTTTCTGTGCTCATGCTCTTTCCATTGTCATCATAATTGTGAGCGACAAGCCCAATTTCTTTGCTCATACCATACTTGGTAACCATTGCTCTAGCAAGAGATGTAGCTTGCTGGAGATCTTGAGATGCACCTGAAGTAACTTCATTTTCTCCAAAAATGAGCTCTTCTGCAACCCTCCCTCCCATGCAAATATCAAGTCTTGCGAGCATCTGTTTACGGGAGATACTTGTCTCATCCTTGTCAGGCAATTGAGCAACCATGCCAAGTGACATTCCTCTGGGAACTATAGTTGCCTTGTGAACTGGAAGCGCCCCATCTGTATGGATAGCTACAAGGGCATGGCCACCCTCATGGAAAGCTGTTAGCCTTCTTGACTCATCAGATATGACAGCTGACTTCCGTTCACTTCCCATCATAATCTTGTCCTTGGCAAACTCTAGATCAGCCATACTTACTGCTTTAGCACCATCCATTGCAGCCTTCAAAGCAGCTATATTAACCAAGTTTGCTAGATCTGCACCTGAAAAACCTGGAGTTCCTCTAGCAATGATCATTAGATCCACATCATCTGCCTTGAGAACCTGTAACATCGATACTTTCTAGTTTAACACATTGAGATTGATATCATATGGAAATCAGCTATTAACTTAAGCAGCGGGAAATGAAAGAATCATGTAGTAATTTGTGCACAGAGGTCAAACTAAGAAGATGAAAATGTGCAGCATGTAACAGTCTTAATAATTATTTCCAAAACCATAACAGATGGCAACTGCCAACTGAGACCAAAACTTAGCGAGACTGAAAAGGCAAACATGGCTTTAAACCTCCGCCTACTGTAAAATAGATCACCTTTGACATGTGGGATTCCATAATCTGCCTCCGTCCTTCAACATCTGGATTAGGAACAACAATATGTCGATCAAACCGTCCAGGTCTCACCAATGCCTTGTCTAGCGACTCAGGGAAATTAGTTGCAGCAACCACAATTATTCCTTCATTTTGCTTGAAACCATCCAGCTCAACAAGTAATTGATTCAGAGTCATTTTCATATACTGCTGATCCTTAGGGTTGCGGCTACCACCTATAGCATCTATCTCATCAATGAATATTATACAAGGTGATCGCTTCTTTGCAGCAGAAAAAAGATCCCTCACCCTCCTTGCTCCAACACCAACAAACATCTCTTCAAACTCACTGCCACTGCATGAGAAGAAAGGAACTCCTGCTTCTCCTGCAATAGCCCTCGCAAGCATTGTTTTTCCAGTGCCAGGTGGGCCAACAAGCAACACACCTTTTGGGAGCTTACCACCCAGACGAGTAAAGCGCTGCAACATGGGGAATATCAAATTCAACCAGAAAATAAAAGCACTTTAGTACAATAAGTAGTATATAGATATATTTCACAAAAAACACATAAAAAAAAGGAGAAAAAAAAAAGTCCACAAGGAAAGGAATCCAAGAAAACCACAAACAAGCTATTAAAGCTATACACCAAAGAACCCTCGAGGAATCACAATGTAATTTTGGAGTGCAAAGATAATGACAAATCCATATACCTTTGGATCTCGAAGATAGTGAACAATTTCTTCTAACTCTGCTTTAGCCTCATCAACACCCTTTACATCATTAAACTTAGTGTTTGACTCCATGGTAGGTTGCACCTCTTCATTCAGACCCAGGCCTGAAAAATAGAAACAGCAATGAAAGAATAAATTTTTCGTTAACTCAAGAATAAATAATTGAATCATAGGAGCACCTGAAGTATCATAACTAATACTACCTTTACTTATTCCCCTATCCTCAATCAATGCTCCTACACCAGAAATGAGGAGAAAAGCAAGGGCAATAGTGCGAATTGTACGCCACAGTTGCTCTTTGAAATGCCCTCCTTCTGCAGCCACCATATGGATAGGTGCACTAGCAGTTCCAAGAACACCATCTTTAGTAGATTTCCCAACATTCTTGATAGCTGAGAGGCCACCTATGCTTTCTTCCTCTCTTGCTGACTTAGAAATACCTACAAATTTGCAAATATATGTAGCTCATGAAGAAAAAGTATAAGAATTTCTTTAAACAAAGAAAAAGAAAAACTGACATCTGTTGAATAATGAATAATGTGGGAACGATATCAAGTTAATTAACTAAATTTGTAGTATTCCTCAAAAAGGATGAACTCAAACTTCATCAAGTATAAAATGGTATATGGAAGAATAAAATTAAAATCTAGATTGCTTCCAACTGTCTTTTACATTCAAAGTTAGGATTAGGTTCAAGAACCTTATAAATGCAACAGTATAGCCCATTATTCTGCTATACCTACCTCCTGAAAGTTTAAAACCTTATTCAACTTCCATTCTGTGTGTATGTCACTTTGTCAACAACGAGTATCAATTAAGACAGAATTAAAAATACAAAAAGAACATCCTATTCTGCTGCATTGAATTAAAACCAGTAAATTATTCACAAAAGTAAGATTTGTTTCTTTACAGTCAGCATATCCAAATCAAAAGACAGGAGAAAACATCTTTTATCCAAGACTAGAAAGTTAATAATGAAAAAATGTCTTTATCACCCCCAAATTCATAAAAGACAGCCAAACTAATATCTTAAAATACTGTAGCTAGAGAAGGCATAGCAACATAAATTTACCAAAGGAAATTGTAAACCATGCCAATACCCACCTCTCTGCAGTGTTCTGAGTAATTCACTCTCATCCAGCCTGTCAACTTTGACTAGTGCTTTTACATATTCAGATAGTGCTGAAGTGTTGGAATGTAATGATGGTTGACTTTCAAATAATCTTATCACTGCTTCTGGGTCTTTACGATGGTAAAGTTCTCTCAGATGGGCAATTTCACTGGCTTCGTCAGCATCACGCACTCTGCGAGCTAAATTGCCAACATAGCTGGAATGAAACCGCTCTTGTACAGTTAAGCGCCTATTCCCTGCAGAAAGGGTAAATAGAAGAAAGCAATTGCTATTTATATATGAAAACAAATGGGGAAAAGTTCAGTGGAATAGTTTAACTTATACTAAAGAAATTGCTTAAATGCCATAAATATGCACACCTGCAGCACCTCCAAACTTATTGGCATAAATAGAATTTCTAGAAAACAGACATTTATACTGTGATTGATGGTGTGAAACCTGTTGCAATGAGAAGATTAAGTTTATCAAAAGAATGTTAGTATACGTGAGCTCTAGATAATAAAAATCTATCTATAAGTATTTGATAATACAGCCCAACAAATAAATCTAAATAAGCTAGTTATTGCGTAAGAATACTACAGGCATGTATGCTTTTATGTTTCTTATGTAAGAGACATTTCTCGGTGCTGAAATCATAAGGGTGGCCGTGTATTTCATATTTCATGCTCCAACCAGACCCAAATAACATCATACGATAAGCGATCCAATTCAACGCGAACAATAAAAAAAAAGTAAAAATAAAAAATAAAAAAAAGCAACCTCCTCAATAAAACTCAGCTCTGAATCAACTTTGCTATATTTTCAGAGGACATAAAGCGAACGAGAATAGCAAATCTGGAAATTTGAACAACACATAATTCATGAATGATGCTAAAAGGTCCTTCATTTTAATACCAAAATAGAAAACTATTACTCAAAATTTCATTTAATTTTCACAAAGTAAATGGCTCTCTCTCATAAACAGTAATTTTAAAATAAATAAAAAAACTAAATTCAACCAAAAATATTCAGCAAAAAGCAAGAAGGACCAACAAAATAAAGAAATAACCCATTAAGTAACTTAAAAATCGAGGCTTTAAATTAGGGTTCTCTAAACCATTAAAAAAAATTAACCATCCAGGAAACTGATTGATGAAAGTAAGAAAGGGACACATTAAGGAGAACCAAAATACTGCACGAACATTAAAAAAAAATTAAAAAAAAAAAAATCAGTGTTTGTAAAGATTCAACATACCTCTGTGATCAGGCGTCTCAAAGCCATATCTTATTTGGAGACCCAAAAGACCTAGCTCGTTATCCCCGAGTCCCGCTTTGCTCTCTCTCTCTCTCTTTCTCTAATAAGTTTTTTTTCTGGGGGTTGAGTGGCCCAAATGGCAGTCCGTTTGGTGGGCGAGAAAATGAGAAGGAAAAACGAGGGAAATAGGAAGAAAGCAAGAGAACGATCTAGCCTATCTGACCAACCAAACGCGGTCCGAGCGTGTATTGGATATCCGAAGCTAACCCGGGACTGTGGACCCTGGGTACGGTGTGCACGATATGCTCTCGAACCTCTCCTCAGGTCATTTATTTAGAATGGAGGCCATTCCTGAAATGTCGATATTGACCTCTTATGTAGTCGATGTTCTGGCTTTCGTGCGCCAAGCCGCCGCCAAATATTTCTTCTGGGGTCGCAGGAGCCGATGCCGAAGTTAGTGCCTCACAGCCACAAAAATTTGAGAAATACTTTTATATGTCGATTCATTTTCATTTATTACCTATCGTAACAATTTACTCACTCACTTATAATTACGCGGCACGTATAAAATAAAATCTATAAACTTACAAAAAGTTTATTTTATAGCTGTTTATAAATAATTTACTATATTAAATAATATATACAATATTTGCATGTTAATTTTTTTTCCAAAAACTTTTATATATTGAATATGTAATAAAAATTAAATGAGATAAACTTTATTTTAATATCATATAATATTGCAAATTATTATAAAATATTAAATTTTCATAATATATGATAAATTAAGTGATCTATTTATGTNAACTTAAATAATTGCCCCATATTCCTCATCTTGTCATGGACATGTGTAACTCTTCATCCTTTGCTTCATCTCCCGACAAAATGTGTCATTGAATCTTAGTTATTTTGTGGGTCACATAAGATTTTGCAAAGATTTCTTACTTGATTTTTGAATTCATTTTTAAATTTGTTTACTGTTTTGGATATCAAATGATACAGCCATATCTAACAAAGCAATATGACGTATACATTTAGCCAAAAAAAAAAAGCAATATAGCGTATAAACCAGCGAACCGGTTCAACACTGCTACCTCATTTAATATTCAAAAAAATTAATAATCATATTGGAAATATTATAATTGCAGGGAAAATATCATTTTTTCATGTGCTAAGTAAATGCTATAATAACTTTATTTTTCTTGTTTATCAAAATGTTATGATAAGGCACCATTGCTACTAATCTAAATTCTTAGAAATAAATTCAAGTTATTGAAAATTATTATTAATATACTTTTAGGATTCGAGTTTAAACCGTCTAATATTTTAGGTGCATTTGATGTTTAACTTTAACAGTTAACACCCTCCTATTTTTATTTTTTCGAGATAGAATTTGCAGGAATTCCGAAGTTGATATTGAATTCAATTTATTACTTTGAAAACAATTTTTTTTTTTATATACATATATTTTAGCAAAAGGGGCAAAGATCCTCTTTCTAACAGCAACGTCCTCTTGAAGAATTTTTTTTCAATACTTCCAAAGTATAATATTCCCTACTAAACAAATATATACCTTATACATTTAGAGAAAAACTTTAGTTGGACGGGAATATACGACTTTATACTCACATTATGTGTAGGGCTCACGTAGTAAGTCTCACCAGTTTGTGAATAAAAAAGCATATACGTACGTCTGTTACACTAAAATATTTTCTCTACATGTAGATTCTATCAGTTTATTATAGTGCTTGTGAATAGGGAGTTCGGTAATCTCCGAGCACATAGACTTTCTCCCCGTTGTTGATGAAGTGTAGATGGAAACCAACCATTCCCCTAAGATTAGGTTTGATTAGTATGGCCCCAAAAGGAGAAAGAAAAGGATGCAAAACAAACAAAGAGTGATTTAGGAGTGTGCTGTAAACAGTTTTTGGTTGGAAAATGCAATCTAATCAGAAACCATTTATGGAAAGAAAGAAACGAATTTACCGGTAATAGATTACTAGCACTACTAATAAAACAACTGACGGCCAATAGAATTTCATGGTAGTGTACATAATAAAAGAAGGATTTGAAAAAAATGAATGATGTTTCCTCTAGAGGCAGCAAAAATCTGACTGACATCAAGTTCTTACATTAGTGAAAGAGAATAAATGGGTGACCAATCATACACTTTGTCTCCACCTTATTTCCATTGATTAAGAATTTGAAAATGTTGGCAAAATTTAGTATGAAGGTGGCTAACTTCTATTTCACTGCATATCAGAATTTTCCAAGACAAAAACTAACTATACAGCAGCAGAAATTCTTCAATTCAAATCTTCCAATCCAATATATATATATATATATATATATATATATATATATTATCATGAACAGGCGATGCTGATCCAAATAGATAGCGATAGAGATAGAGAGGAAATTAACAGTGATCAGGAATTTACATCACTTATAAGATTGACTAGAAGTATTTTATACTCTTGAAATATTCTAACAGCTAAATGTGTCCAGGCCAGTTGCGAGGTTTTGTATTGGGCAACTGAACATTAAAAGCATCGTAGCAAACAAACTATATCAATATTTGCTAGATTACTAAAAGAAAATTTGTTATAATGTTTGATCAAAACTGAAGAATTTTACATATGAGTAGAAAACATGCTATCTGAATTATAAACAATACAAGAGAATCTATCTGGGGAAATTTACAGGAGCTTCCAAGCTACCAACCAGAATTCCAAGATCGATATCTTTATCTTCAAACTTCTTGATGAAAGGGTGCCTCTGGAAAGAAAAAGAGAATTAGAAAGAAAAACTCTTTTGCTTAAAAGAAAAGAAAAAAAAAAAAAAAAAAAAAAAAAAAAAAAAACTCTTTTGCTAAAAAAATATAGAACAAAACTTTTTGGCCAATGGGGACATAAAAAGACAGAAAATAACTAGCCATCAAGTTTCTAACATTATAAAACATGAATCTCCAAAATATTTTAAAAGGAGCACCAAATTACTAACCAAAAGATCCAATGACGATGCTCTGTTCGCCGGGTCCTTCTGTATGCTGCAAACACAATTGGAAATATAAGAAAGACCAGATGATATTTGAGAGTGCACTATCAGTTCATAATCCTATATTATAGAAACAGTAATGTTGATTTGCAATAAATATGTCCTCAAAAGGAAAAAAAATATTATTATTATTACTTTGATGTAGCTTACTGTGACAAATTCATCACAGAAAAGCTGGTAACAAGCACTCCACAAGTCACATCTCAGTATGTGAAATGGGCAAAGTTGCATGGTCAAAACAATCAGTTTAACAGTGAAGTTAACCGACTAATGTAGGTTAGACAAGGTTTAAGGTTGGGAAGTTTGCAACCCATGAGCTGAAACACTGATATTCTTGATGCATGTTATTGAAAGCAGACCAACAAATGTATCTTAAAAAGATGAAAAGACCAATCATTTGAGATATAAACCAAGTCAGACAACAAGGTTATGCATATTTATAGATAGACATATGCAAGTAAAAGATTACCAGGCAGATACAAATGAACAGAACTCTGGAGAGAACTGATCTGGTGGAGCAGAGGGTGGTGGGCTTTCCACAATTGCCTCCAAAAGCTCATAAAAGCTTGGCCAACTTTGTTGATCTTCAGATTGCATATAAGGAAATCGTCCTATAGCACACTCGAGTACAACCAAACCCAAACTCCAAATGTCGCTGCTATAGTCGTAAGTACTCCCACTAATTCTCTCCGGCTAAAACAAAAATAAAACCAATTAGATTTTAAAATTCATTTTTGCCTTGAATTTGTAGTGTGCTTAAGAGCTTGAAACAAAGAAACCATCTCAGTGTTCTACAACAATTTCTACTTTTTTAAAAAAAATAAAATAAAATAAAAATAGAAGAAGGAAAGAGATTGAATAGCCAAGAATTTAGTAAAAATAAGAAAAAAGATTGTCACATACCGACATATAGTTGTAAGTACCAACAAATGTATCCCTTTGGCCCATAGAGCTAGCAAGTGATGCACTGACACCAAAATCAGTAATTTTCACCTCACCTTTGTGGTTTACTAGCAGATTGGATGGTTTTATGTCTCTATGTATTACATGTCTTTCATTATGCAAGTAGACAAGACCGTGCAGAACCTGATACATTGAGCATAAAATTGTAGTAAAGAAAAAATCTCTCAAAATGTAGTCAGTAATATTTCACAGATTTAAACATAAATATATATATATATATAAGGGAAAAAAATAATAATAATAATACTAATAAGCTAGCAGACCTGCTTACAAACAACTGCAAGATATGGTTCAAGAATTGTTTTAACTTGTCTAATAACATCTGCCAGAGATCCACGATCCATGTATTCTAGTACAAGAGAAATAACTCCATTGTGATAGAAAGAGTGGTAACAAACAACTACATGAGAACATTGTGCTGCCTGGTTTATTTTCAGTTCTTGCACAATCTGTTTACGAATCTCTTCTTGAATGTTCATCTGGATGACCTGTAGAACAAAAGGGAAAAAAAAAATATCCTAAACATCAAGCTACACAAGTAACTTCCTGGATGGATGACAATAGGCTCCTGACAATTTGATGTCTTCTTATTACATCTAACATTCAGTTCAACGGAGAGAACCATGTTTATTAGTGTTTCAGAGAATATGTCAGAACAAACACTCAGCTTCAAAACTTCTGACAGATATTAGAGAAAACGAGTGAATGCCTCAGAACATAACAAGGTTATACAAGTGACCAAAAGGTGAATGCAAAGGCACCATTGTACCACTCCTATAAAATATAAGTTCTGCAATGACATCATAGATGTCAGAAAAAGTTTTCTAATTAATTTTCATCAACTTTATAAACTCTGAATATTCCACTCCTCTCTAACCACCATCTCCATGCCTTGCTACCAAACTATTGTGCATATATGCACCAGTTTCTCGTATTCCAACCCACTTGAATATTCCACTCAGTCGTTTTATGTGATTCAGAACTAGTACTCTCTCTGTTCCATACAACTTTCCAATCTGGTTTTCACAATAATAAGTGCCCACAAAATAAAATGTCATAGTAGTTCTTTTGGAACGTTGATTTCTCTCAGATTAAACTTCATTGCATGACATAAACTAAATAAAAAAGAGTAATATTGGAAAGTTATCTAGAACTATGAGTTGTCACTATGCTAATAATGCTTCCTTCAACAAACTGAACTATCAAAGAGGATGGCGTATAAAATTTATACAGACCTTCTCTTTTATATAAAGCAATCATAAGATATTTTCACAAGGTCCTTATGTTGAGAGAGAAGCACTCATAAAGGAATTGCTTTTCTATTAGACCTACCTTTAAGGCAAATAGCTTTCCAAGCCATTTATGATGAACAAGTTGCACCACCCCACCACTTCCCTTGCCAATGACTTTCATGGTCTCAAGGTCTTCCAATGAAAATTCACAATCAAGCTCCTTACTGTCAGCAGGCTGCTCAAACAGACAAGAAGCAAAATTATATAAATATAAATACAAAATAACAAAAAATACAAGTTAAGATTGAGATGTCAACAATAATTCTGTTCAATATGTAAATGGAAATATATATGTAAAAACAAAAGAATGACATAAAACAATTAAGCGAGCTAACAAGACACATGGTAAACTGTACAAACATAAGAATGATGAGAGACAGCAAAGCCAGATGCTGAGAGCAATAAGCATTTACATATGCTTTTCAACTCTAGCATAAAGGATTTATGTATTTTAGAGGAAAGTGAACATAGCTGTTGTCAATATAGTTTCATCAAGAACAAGAATCTTCAATCCTTTTGGTTTTACAAGTAACAAAGTAATTGAGTTCAGCATAATGAGGTGTCAATTTAGGGGGGAAAAAAATAGTAACTCTTTTCCATGATTTTCCAAAATGTTACTGGTCAAGCCTACAGAGTAATCTATGCTCAAGTTCCTTAAAAAATTATATCTTCTCATGCGAAGCAAAATATGTTGTAATTGATTTAAAATATAATCAAACTGTCTTATTTTATTGATGACATTCAAGATTGGATCAATGTAGTAACATCTCCTAAATATGGGGAATTGAACACTAAAGTTTGAACTCGAAAAAATTGTTCATATATTAACTCTATCAAAGAGAAAAAATAAACTCTAACATAAATAGATTTCTTGTCTTTTTTCTCTGCAGCACTAATTATCGTAGTCCTAATCAATCTGCCGCAAAAGATAAATATTTTACAATGAGTAAACTGATATAATATTACTAAATCAATCAGCCTTATCAAATCGAAATTACCCATAATCAACAAGCGATAATAAACATAGATGGTACAAGCAAATATAGTAATGAAAATTAGAAAAAAACTCACGCGAGGTTCCTTTTCTTCGGATTTGAGCCGCAAACCCTTCTGATTTAGCAGCAGATCGCCATCATGAAATGTACCACTAGCAGTCCTGTTATTCAAAGAAATTCATAAACCGTAAATGAGAGAAATACAAACACCCACTCGCTAAGTTTTAAAAAAATCTAGAAAATTGATAAACCATAATTTGATCTCTACGATTCTAGAAAGCTGAAGAACTAATTCAGATTGAAGACGAGGTGCTCGAATTTAATACTTTCCTAAATGATAAACTTTTCTAGAATGTTTACTTCACTCTCAACTTATATTGAAAAATAAAAATAAAAAATCTGAGCTTTAAACTTAAAAAAATTATTTTCTTCTTTCAAACTAACCAAAATCACTTTCTTCAATTTTATTTTTTTCCCACATATTCGCAGCAACCAAAAAGAAAGTAGCAGGTATATGGAAAAAAAAAATGCAATCAAGAATTAATATAATTTACGAAAGGGAAATCGAAAAGAGAAAGACTAATTCTGGTACATAGATGGAAGAGAAAATGGATGAAACAACTTACAAGAACGAGGAGATGGGGATTTCTTGGGCGGGAACAGAGAGCTTGAGTTGCTTCAATGGCGTCTTGGTCTTCATGTTATGTGTGTAAGCTCTATGAGGACTGAAATTGAAGTGGTCGATTAGGGTTTCAAATTCAATGGCGGAGTCAGAGAGAGAGAGTGTTGTTTACTCTATTCTACAGACTACTTATGGACATGGCAGCGATTAAAGCGTTAAAGTAGAATAAAACTCAAACGCGAAGACCGCGAAAATGATTTTTATTATATTTTAATTATTATTAAAGGGAAATATGTATGTGTTTCTTTTGGAAAAAAAAAGAAATTTTTTTTTTTTTTTTTTTTTTTTTTTTTTNTTTTTTTTTTTTTTTTTTTTAAATGGTGGGTAAAAGAGGACATTACTGTCGGAAAAACTCAAAAATTTTCCAAATTTTCTAATGAATCTTGTAAATGAATCGATGTCAACGCATCACAAGCTTATTCTTTTAGAGCATTAACAATGAAGAACGTGAATTGTTATATATGTGGTATAAAAATAGATAATTTTTAAATTTATATAGCATAAATACATAATTAATTTAAAAATTATTCTCCAATAGTAATATGTACAAAGATTATTTATAGTTATTAATTAATTATATATTTTATTAAATATTTTTAGTTTTTGAGCAAATCAGATTTTAAAAAAAAAATTTATTTTTTTAGAAATTTAACAATGTCTGACAGAGCCTCTAGAAGTAGACATTCATTTTGACACTGTCAAGACCACGTCAGCTTGATATTCATTATAAACATTTCCATTGGAGAGTATTTTTTCAAAATAATATTTATATATACTTATATGACGTGTTAATTTTAACAATCTACATTTCATTGGATATGCGTTTAGTATTATATTTTGAGTATTCGTCAATTCTCCACTCTCATATAAAATTAATTTTTTTTTTTGCATCTAAAATTAAATTGGAGCAGTAATATATTTTATGTGTTATTTATTAAGCATCCGTTTATAACTATATATAATTAGTAAATATGATAGTAAATATAAATTAGCTGATACATCTATCATTATTTTTTTAAAATATTATATAATATATAAATTTTACTGTGATTCATCATAAATAATATATTTTTTAAAATATTTATAAAAAATTTGGTAATTTGCGTTGTAAATGGGCTTATATGGCCCAATTAGTATATTCTGGCCAATTTTGTAGCGATCATCCATTTCTTACGAGGGGAGTTCTTATAATTATTACAGCCCACCCAATCAAAAACCCTGATCTCTCTTTCTTCTTCGGTTTTGAGAAGCCAAGTTTCCCACTTTGCTATCTTTGATTTCCTCTCCATTCTTCTAAGGTTTAAAGTACTTTTTTTTTTTTTTTTTTCTTATAGAAAATGGCTTTCTCGTGGTTATAGGATTGTTGAATTTTTTTATATATTTCGTTTGCTATTTTTTATTGAAAATGGTATGCCTTGGATGATTCTGACATGCGATCACTGTGATTTTACTACCTGAAAGAGTGCGTTTCCTTTCAAATTATTATTATTATTATTTTTTTTTTTTTCTGCTTTAATCGCCAAACATGTTTATGTTAAGATACTTGGGGAGAACACTGTTTGCGGCTGCAAAGTCTGAAACTTCTGCAGCTGCCGCTTCTTCTTCTTCCGTTAGGTGGGCGGCTTATAATCCTCTTGAGGAGTTTTTTGAGGCTGATAGAAGCCCAGACGAAGAAAAACCAGTTGTCTATGGTAAAAGGATTTCTTGTTCATAATCTTTTTTTTTTTTTTAAGTTTTGGTATTTGATGTTATAACTCGGCAATGACAATGAAATTCTACTTCGGTTTTGGAGCTTCTTTGCAGGAGATTTATTGAACATTTAGTGTTGATGATGATTGCCATCTTGTTAGCAAGGGCACGGCTATGTTTGATTGTACGAGCCTGTGTCCTTCGAGAAATCTTGCCAATTAAAAAATAGAGAAACTAAGGTTTATAGTTTTTTAAGGAAGATACACAAAATATTGCAATATTATTCATTAAACAACACATTTCAAATCCTTCAAAACCCCGTCAACTTTCCCTGATAACATGATGTGAATTAGAATTCTGCATTGTGTCTATGGGCACATATATAAGATAGTCCTCTCAATATTTTGCTAGTTATTTACAAAAGTATGAGTAGCATAGAGTCTATTTTATGAATTGTATGTTCTTTCTTATAGCAAGTATTCTAAAAATTATGCATCTTTCTGCCTCTTAATTTAAAATTTATTGGATGGTTAGTATTTTGAAATTATTTCCTTCAACTCACTCATCCCTAAGGAATTAAATAGTTCTACTTTCCCATGACTCTCTGATATTAGTTGACATGGTTTATTTGAAAATTTTCCCAATATCTAAATTTTGTTTCCATGATTGTTATTGAACGTTCTTTTATTTTATATAATTTACTGATGTAAGGTCGAAGTTGGAAGGCTTCTAAATTGCGCTTGAAGTCTTGGGATGACCTTAATAAGCATTGGTATGTTTTGTTAAAGGAGAAAAACATGTTGATGACTCAGCACCAGATGCTTCATGCACAAAATCTTCGGTTTCCTAATCCAGAGAGAATTCCTAAAGTATGCTGGCTTCATCTTTGCTCCTCCTTTGTTACATTTATGTTATTTTATGATAGTTATAGTCATCCTAACTAGCAAGGACCAAGGACCAAGGACCAAGGACTTGGTGTGTAGCAAGGACTTGATGCACCTTGAATGCTAAAATGTAATATCTTTGCACGATCTAATCCAACCATTATCCATGACTTGGTAAGGATATTGTAAGAGATTATCCTCGCTAAATGTGTTTCTTCCTTCTTAGAATCTATTCGTATGTTCTTCGCCATGTTACCAGTAAACAGTTGGACCATGAAAAACCTTCAGAAGGTTGTCATGATTGCTTTTTCCCCAAACAATTTACCAACAAAATTCTGTAAGCATTTTCTCTTTTCTTATTTTTTATTAATTTGATATGGTTTCTGTGATATGGTGCATCCATAAGTTGCCTTTAAGGATATCAATAAAGTATACATTTGCAAAACCCGTGTCTTCCCTTTTTGTAGTTTTAACAATTCATCAATTTTTTCAAATTCTGTATCACTTGTTTATTGTTGTTATGCTGTAGTTGCATCTCAGAATAGCTACTCTGCCTTGAAATACTGTGCTTTAATATTTTCCTGCTATCTTGGTTGTCAGATTTATAATTACACAATGAAGTCTGCATAATAAAATAGTTTAATGCTTTATCAATTCTTATGAATGTCTATTTTTATTTTTGTTAAAAAAAAGGAAAAAAATAATTAGAATACTATTGCTAATTGGATTCTGATTTTTACTTGCTGATGTAAAACAAATTTAGGTAAGGAAGTCAATGTGCCGTATCAAGCATGTACTCACAGAGAGAGCAATTGAAGAACCTGATCCGAGGAGGTCTGCTGAGATGAAGAGGATGATAAATGCTTTGTGATGGCTTCCTAGTTCCGACCACTCCAAAGGTACTTATATTGGGCATATTTGTCTGCCAATATGTTACCATTTTTTATTTGAATGTAGAATCTGTAATTTTTTGGCGATTCACTAGGCATGAACTTGTTTGTACATTTAGTGATGACCTTTTCCATCTTCCAAATTAATTTCATATTTGAAATGATGATTAATGAGCAAATTTTCAGCAAGGAAAATGAACTGTTCATCGATTTCACTGACCTCTTTACCCCATTTTTGTTTGATCTGCATAGGTTGATGAAGCTAAGAATTTTGCCTTCTTTATCAATGAATTGGTAGATTCTCTGTTATTGATTAAATCATGCACGGTGTAATGGAGAATAGATTTGATAAATTCATTGGATGGGCCAAAACAACTTTTGAGTTTCATTGGGTCAGTCCCTGATAATTCAAATCACACAAGTTTTTTTTTTTGCATGGTAATTCAAAATAATAGGGTTTTGTTGTCAGCAAATTAATCCATTAAGTTGGGACATTGTAGTACATGTCACAGTCTAAGATTAGAATGTTGGATCAATACAGACTAAATACTTTTTTTGACAGGGATCATATCTTAAGAGTAACAAACTAACTTATAAGGATATAAATAAATTGATCTAATGTGACATATAAGTGTTGAGTGAAGATTATTGAAAATGAGTTTTGAAAAAATCACAAAAATGCTTGGTTTTAGGCTTTTAGCATAAGAATTGTTCATGGTCCAATTCCGTTTACCTAAACAAGAATTTCATAATTCCGCACAAAGCTAAGTTTTATATGATGAATATTCAAAATTCTCCTTGAATTTTGTATAATTCAATTTATCCCCTGTTAGACTTGTCTCCTCTGGACTTCCTACTAGTTTGGCTCCAAAAGTTCAATTTTCGCTTGTCAAAATTGGGTTTTAAGGAGAAAAATTCAGACCACATACTTCTACAGAGTTTTTTCGTAAAATTTGGCAAATGACAAAAATGGTTGATGTGAATTTTAAAATAACCATATAAATTTCTCCCAATTTAATGTTTTGATTTTTTTTTTTCTATTTTTGCCACTTAAAAATGCTTTCATTCAAAATCTTTCTCTAGTTAAAAGTTACTCTTTGTTTATGTTTTTTTTCTCAACTTAATTTTTTAATATGTTTAATTTTTACCCCTTAAAAATTATTTTTCCACAATTTAATATTTTTTTTTTCTAATACAATGATTTTTCCATTTTGGTTTGGTCATTTGAAATTCTCATATCAACTAGTTTTGCCACTTGTCTAAATTTTGATGAAAAAGACTTTGTAAAATTAAGTGGTCCAAATATTACCCTTTTTTTTTTTCTTTTTTTTTTTTTTTTTTTTGGAGTTTAAGAGACCATGCCTATTAGATGGGTTAGGAAATTGAGTTTGACAAAGATGACATATGTTCTAGTTATTTTATAATTTGGTTATATCTATAGAACTATAAATTTATATGTACACAGATGATGAAATAAGAAAATTTTTGGGTTGTGTAAAGATCATATTTTAGAGATTGAATAGAGGATTAAATGGATTATGAGTCTTTCTTCAACTGAAGAAAATCTCAACAAGGAAAGGAAAGCCAAAAATGACATGAGTGAATTGTTGATCATACAAGAAGTTCTCTGGAGACAAAAATCCATAGAAGTCTAGTTCACTACTGGGTATTGTAACTCTAGAATTTTTCATGCAGTAACGATAACAAATCGAAAGAAAATTTCCATTGCCACTTTGAAGAGCAATAATGGTGATTGGCGGCTAGAAACACCTGGTCAGATTGGGGATTTTTTGGTGGAAGAATTCACAAAGCTTTTTCAATATGAAACCATGGTGCAATGCAAAAGACTAAAAGATTATATCCAAACAACCATCACGGCTTATTAGAATTCCAAGTTGAGTGCAATCCTTGCCAAAGATGAACTGTTTAAAGTAGTTAAGAGCCTCTATCCCATCAATGTCCGAGGCCTAGATGGGATGTCGGTTCTTTTCTTCCAACATTTTTGGAGAGTCGTTGGGAATGATGTCACAATTGCAATACAAAATATTTTCTGACATGACAGGTTTCCTCAAGGAATGAATGGCTCTTTTATTGTTCTCATCTCGAAGCAGCCCAGTTTTCCACCTTCAATCAAATAAGGTTGATTACTCTATGCAACACACTCTATTAAGTTTTCTATAAGATTCTGGTGCATTTGTTACATCCTTGTTTGCAGGATTTAATCTTTCCTAACCAAGCATTGTTTGTTCTGGGGCATTGGATTGGAGAAAATATCATCGTTTGTTCTGGAGCATTGAAATTGTCCTCTCAATGAAAATAAATAAATGAGTTAAATGTTTTGTGGGCATCAAAATTGATCACCACAAAGCTTATGATCATATCAAGTGGCAAGTTTTCCTCCAAGTTTTGGAAGCATATGGTTTTGATAATAAATTCTTACTTTTGATCTTCAAATGTTTGTCTTCCGAGAACTTGAAAATGCTGCTCAATGGATCTATTTATGGCCAAATCTCTATGGAAAAAGGAATAAGACAAGGGGACCCACTGTCCCCTTTCTTATTCATTTTATTTTAGGGGATTGCCTAAATTGATGGATGATTGCCAAAATTGAAAATGATGGAGAAATTCAGGGGATCAAGATTGACAGACTTGCACCATTCGTATCTCATTTATTCATTGTTGACGATATTCTCATCTTTTGTAAAGCAAGTGTGGACCAAACTGCCAAGATTCTCACCTACTTGGAGATCTTCTGCTCACAAACTGGTCAAAGTTTCAACCTGTCGAAATCAGGTTGCTTATTTTCGAGCAACATTAATAGAAGTCTCAAGAAAGCCATTAAAAGCAGTCTCAATATTAATAGAAGTCTCAAGGCAGCCATCAAAATTAGTTTAAATCATTTAAGAGCCTCAATCCAATCAAAGCCCCAGGCCTAGATGGGATGTCGGTTCTTTTCTTTCAACATTTTTGGGGATTCGTTGGGAATGATGTCACAATTGTAGTACAAAATATTTTCCGACATGGCAGGTTTCCCTAAGGCATGAATGACTTTTTTATTGTTCTTATCTTGAAAATAACCCAGTTTTCCACCTTCTAAAATAAGGTCAATTACTCTATGGAACACACTTTACAAGTTTTCTCTAAGATTCTAGTGCATCGATTACATCCTTATTTGCAGGATGTAATCTCTCCTAACCAAGCAGCGTTTGTCTTGGGAAATTGGATTAGAGAAAACTCCATTCTTGCCCATGTAATTGTCCATTCAATGAAAAGAAAGAAAAGAGTTAAAGGTTTTGTGGGCATCAAAATTGATCACCATAAAGCTTATAATCCTGTCAACTAGCAAGTTCTCTTCCAAGTTTTGGAAGCGTATGGTTTTGATGATATATTCTTACTTTTGATCCTTAGATGTTTGTCTTCCATGAACATAAAATGCTGCTCAATGGATCTATTTATAGCCAAATCCCTATGTAAAGAGGAATAAGATAAAGGGACCCACTGTCCCTTTGTCCCTTTCTTATTCATTTTATTTCTAGAACTTTTATTGCGTATGATTGCCAAAATTGAAAATGATGGAGAAATTTAGGGGATCAAGATTGCCAGACTTGCACCATCCATATCTCATTTATTCTTTGCTGATGATATTCTCATATTTTGTAAAGCAAGTGTGGACCAAACTGCCAAGATTCTCACCTACTTGGAGACATTCAACTTCTAGACTAGTCAAAGTTTCAACCCGTCGAAATCAGGTTGCTTCTTTTCGAGCAAAATTAATAGAAGTCTCAAGGTAGCCATTAAAAGCAGTCTTAATATGAAAGAATTGGATCGTGATGTTAAATATTTGGATAATATTTTATTTCCAAGTAACAGAAGGAAGAATGATTTCAAATTCATAAGAAGGAGAGTTGCAACATGACTAAAAGGGTGGAAAACGAAGCTTCTCTCCCAAGCAGGGAGAACAACACTTGTGAAGCATGTTGTAACATCAATACCTTTATACTCCATGTCTACTGGAATAATCCTTCACAGCATCTGTGATGAGGTGGAGAAGCTTTTATGAGCTTTTATGTAGAGGGTTGACGTGAATGAAAAGAAAGGTTGGGTCCCTATTTCATGGAAAAATATTTGCAAACCAAAATCATGTGGTGGTTTGGGAATAAAAAGGCTAAGTGCTATGAATTTGGCAATGCTCGGTAAAATTGGATAGTCTCTTGCTCATGATAATGATAAGATGTGGGTGTAGGCTCTCAAAGCAAAATATTTTCCATTTTCCACGTTCGTGTAGTGCTGGAAAAAGAAAAAATTGCTCAAAACTTTGGCATGATGTCCTACGTACACGAAACAAGTTGACGAAAGATTTGTGCTACAGGGTTGGCTGAGGGAAGAATGTGAATATCAGGGAGGACCCTTAGGTTCCTAAAATCCAGGATTCAAACTCATTCCTAAAAGTAATGAAATGACATTAAGACATAGAATGGTGCAATCCCCTAAGAACATTGGTGGATAATGGAATACTACCTTACTTAATGAGATGTTTAGCAGAGAATTGGTGTAGGACATATGTAGGATGTTTTTGGCAAATATTGAAGAAGATAATCGTCTAATTTAGGTAGGGAACAAGAACATATATTTCTCTGTCAAATTATTTTATTGTCTTTAGAATTAGGACAGTGAAAACCAACAAATGTGGTGGAGAAAAATATGGAATAGCAAAATACATGAGAGGCATAAGTTTCTTGTTTGAAATCTTGCCCACAAAGGACTCAGCCTAAAGCAAAATTTGGTCAGGAGACGAATCCAAATAAATGATACAATATGCATGCACAGATGCAACTGTGTGGAAGATGAAGTACATATGTTTTCTCCTGTCAGTTTGCAAAAGGACTTTGGTTCACATCATCGTGGGCCATACGATGGAATGAAATCATCAGTAATGATTTCAATGATTATCTCAAACATATTTGGAATCCTGACACTTTATTTTTCGGTCGCGAAAGAGAAACATGAGGACTTTATCCTTTATAGTGTGCTTAAATTGAACATCTGTGGTGGGTCAGAAATGAAATGTGTTTTAAAATGTTTATTGCGAGAAAGCTTTCAGAAGGTTAGAGAACATTGGGGTTTTGAACCATGAAGTTATTGTAAGGAATGGATGGAACCCTCTACTGAAGGGAATCATGAAAATTAACTCTGATGTGGCGGTGAGAGGAGCTGGTAGTTTCTTGGGCGTTGTGGTTAGAGACGGTTCAGCGGACTTAGTAGAAGCACACTCAAAAAGTTAGCAAACGTGATCCCTTGGTTGCAGAACTCTTGGCAGTTTAGAAAGCTCTTATTGTGGGCTTGCAAAATAGATGGAGAATTATCTGTTGTGAAACAAATGCTAAGACCGTTGCTCAAACCTTAAATGGTGGCAGCTTCAAAGGTCTTCACTGGTTGATTGAGTTGATTTCGAACAATATTAAAGCATCTTCAATGATGCTATTTATTTTAAAAATCATCATTTTTAAAATAAAGAGCATCTTGAAGAATTTTTAAAGAATAAAGAGTGCAATTTTTTATCAACTCTAATAACACTTTTTATAATCATTCTTCATTTTGCATTTCCCCATAAATAATTATGATTTATAGTTTTTATATTTTTATTTATTATTTCTATACCAAGATAGTATTAAAAAATTATAATTAATATATTTAATTATAAATATGCCTAGAAAATTGTGGAATAATAAATGAAATTTGATATAGAAAGTGAGTTTGTGTAATGCCACATTCTTTCTCCAACCAATATTGTCTCCAATTTAGCCACTGCACTTCAGACGGTATGAAGTTTTTGGTTAGACTTCACAGGGGGTCACCCACAGGAATGCTTCCACTGGAGCACGCTTAACCCCAGAGTTTTTTCAACCCTGAAGCCAAACGCTCTGAAAAGGCCTTAGTTGTTAACAGAGTGCTCACTTTACATTTGAACCATTACCATTTGACACCCTTCCACACCCGGGCCATGTGGGATTGAACACCAATCTTTACCAGTAAGGTAGCCTGCCAGTGCCCCCTACACCCGCCCACACTTACCTTGGCTCCGGATCCTGGTAGTCACAATCCATCCCTTTTGGGGCCCAACGTCCTCGCTGACACATTTCCGGTCGGGCAGAGGCTCTGATACCATTTGAAATGCCACATTCTCTCTCCAACCAATATTGTCTCCAATTTAGCCACCACACTTCAGACGGTATGGAGTTTTTGGTTAGACTTCCCAGAGGATCACCCACAAGAATGCTCCCACTGGAGCATGCTTAACCCCAGAGTTCTTCCAACCTTGAAACCAAACGCTCTGAAAAAGCTTTGGTTGTTAAGAGAGTGCTCACTTTACATTTGAACCATTACCATTTGATACCCTTTCACACCCGAACGATGTGGGATTTGACATCAATCTCTGCCAGTAAAGTAGCCTGACAGTGCCCTCTACACCCGCTCACACTTACCTTGGCTCCGAATCCTAGTCGTCACAGTTTGACTCTCAACATTTGGAGAGCCAAACTCCATTTTTCATTTTAAACTTTTATTTTGAAGAGCCCATTAGAATTATGAAAAAGAATTATAACTATTTAGAATAGAAAAGATGAAACTTTTAAAAAATCAATTAAAAATGCTCTTACTAAGTTATGTAGTTATTTTGACAGTGTTTGCTTTTTGTGGAGCACTAGAAACCATAACAGACTGGCCCATGTTATTGCTAAGTGGGCTGCAAATAATGGTTATGTTGGTCTTATCCAGGTACAGTTGTAGTTATTCTCATTCGTTTCTTTATAAGAGATATATATATTCTTTACATGAGTTGGGGCTGGCTTTGTTTGTATGACCTCTTTTTTTTTATTCAATGAAACATTTTTTTGTCAGCAAAAATAAAATAAAATTATATGTACACAAATTATGTAGCATAAATAAATGCAGTATTACAAAATTACATCAATTTTTGCATCTTCAACTTTTTTATTTTAACAAAATAAAAAAAAAAAATATTGGGTTGAACTTGAAGGGGACTATTTTGCTGCGCTGTAACCCATCCACAACTATTTACCACCAATGAAAAAAGGTTTTTTAAATTTTTGGCTTCAAGGGCTAATTGGATTATTATGTGGCAATGATGTGTTAAAAACTGTCAATTTTAAGGGAAAAAGATTAAAAAAGAAAGAAAGATTGTTTCAAAAGAAACAAACAAAGACTACGTGGAGATTGACCTCAAAATACACACATTTTCATGTTAAAAGCATAATTATTTCTAATATATATACTTGTTATACCTAGCAAGAAACCAAACTGGTCCATAAATGTATTTAGATTCAGTCTAAGACAAAGTATGGAGGTTAGATTTTTCACTTTTAGAATTTCACAGTGTAAAAGGGTCAAATCGAAGAGTCCAAAACTAAGAACAACAAATACAAACAAGAAACAACAAAACTATATTAATCTCACATGTAATTTAATAATTTCATGGGACCGTTGGTTGGAAGAATGGCATCTACCTAGTAGTCTTATTTCTCTTTTTTCTTTATATTGAATTTGGATACCAACTTAAAATTATTATTGGAAAAAGAAAAATAATGATTTTGACGTTAAATTAACCAGTATCTATCTACCTAGTGCAAGTGTTGGTGTTAGATCACAGTGAAAGCCAACCAACAGAGCATTAGCACAGAGCACACATACACATACGCTCAAACATTTAACAGTGGGGAACATTATTTATGCACAATTAACAGACATCCAAAGTGACGGACCCGAGGCCACCCATTTAACTATATTTTAAAACATCAACGTTCAAATCCGGTCCATGCGGCTGACACACCATTCTGTGTCCCTGACACAGACACAGACACAGACACAGACATAACTTTTTTCCTTTACATAGAAATAACCTTAAGCTTAATTTTAAAACCCTTTTCATTTAATTCATTAAGCTTTTCCTCTTTTTGGTTATTTCACTCTCTCGAGCTTTGAATGCTTTGGACAAAGAGATAAAAAGGAGCCGTTACTGTTTTTGTTTAGAAGAAAGCAAAAAGAAGAAGTAAAACGTTACAGTTCTTCAAACGCCATAAGAGAAGCTGAAGAAGAAAGAGGAAGAGAAAGAAGGAGAACAATGGGGAGGGGTTTCAGGCTTATATTTGCCACTTCACTCTTGCTTATTCTTCTGGGTTTGTGCTTCTTTCTAGATTCTTCTTCTGGGTGTCTGTCTCTTTTTCTTTTTTCTTTTTTTATACGTTTATGGGATTCAATGTTGATGATTTATCATATGTTTCAGCTCAGATTGTTTGTATCAGAACCCGATTTCTATCATTTTGCATTGATTATTTGATGGTCTTTGTTTTATTTAGATGGGGATATAAAATAATCTATCACTGTTGCTTCTAATAGAGCAAAACCCAGAAAAGAACTATGTCGGTGCTTTTTTCCTGTAAGCACGCATTCTTGTTAGCTACTTTCTTGACCATTTACTCTCCCTTTATTTTGTTTCATTTATTTTTCCCCTTTAACAGCTTCCAGTTTGCTACATTTTCTTATTCTAATGGGTTCGGATATTTTATTATTATAATGTCATATTCTTGATGAACAATTGATACTTGCGACTACCCATTAACATTTAACTAGCCAAGTCATGAGTTTAAAATCTTTGTCAAATATGGGAGTAGGAATAGTACTTTTGTTCCTCCTTTTGTATTCGGCTAGCTTTACTTTTGCGTTTTGTCAAGTTGGACAAGTGTATAATGTTTGTGTATGTGCTCTTGTTTATGAGTTAATAATCTTTTTGCTTCATTTAAATTATTCTTTAAATCTTTTCTATGATAGGATACACATACACATCTAGCTACCTAATGCTGCTTATGTACTTTATTGTCACTTATTATAAAATTCCTTTGATTGCAATTTCATTACAGGAGTTTAGCAAGTTGAAAACCTAAACTTGAGTGTGTAACTATTAGTTTGGGAGAATTGTATATTTCTGCTAACTATTGGAACTATGAACTTAGAATAGAGCCATTGCTATTAGTATATATGTTGTCCATTTCTTAATCATAGAACCTATAACAGAGTAAATCTCGTGAGAGCAAGCTATGTTGTTCATTCTTGGAAGTCCTTGTTATTAAGTTAGCAATTCCCCTCAAACCTTAAGCTGATAAGAAGTGAGTCTGAAAATGTGTTTCAAGTTTAAAGCACACTGCTGCACACATGACTTACTTGGTTATTATCTGCCAAGAATGACTGAATTGTGACTATAACATTTCTTGAGTTCCCAATCGTGTTACTGTGTAGAATACATTATGATTCATGTATCTATGAGAGTGCTGTGGCTGAGAAACCATAATCTCCATTATCTTAAATTGGATTGATCATCCATATATTATCTATGTAACTGAACTGCTTTGCAATATGCATAATTATGTTTCAAACTGTAATTATTAACCCATTCATTGTAATGGTGGCTTCTTGCTTTAGTTTCATACGGAAGGGCCTGAGTTTTTTTTCTCTTTGCATGACTGACATATACCATTGCAATTTAAGTCAGAACTGAATCTTGACCCTTTTGACAGATCTGTGCAACGCAAGCAACATTGGAGTTTGCTATGGGAGAAATGCTGATGACCTTCCCACACCTGACAAGGTGGCACAGCTGGTTCAACTTCACAATATTAAATATGTAAGGATCTATGACTCCAATATACAGGTCCTCAAGGCCTTCGCAAACACTGGAGTTGAACTTATGATTGGGATCACAAATTCAGACTTATTGCCATTCTCTCAATTCCAATCCAATGCAGACACTTGGCTTAAGAATAGTATCCTTCCTTATTACCCGGCCACAAAGATCACATGCATTACTGTTGGTGCTGAAGTCACCGAAACCCCTCATAATGTATCTGCTTTAGTAGTGCCAGCCATGAAAAATGTTCTGACGGCCCTCAGAAAAGCTGGTTTGCATAAGAAGATTAAAGTTTCAAGTACCCATTCCCTTGGAGTTCTTTCCCGTTCATTCCCTCCATCTGCAGGGGCTTTTAACAGCAACCATGCATTTTTCCTCAAACCCATGTTGGAATTTCTTGCTGAAAACCAGTCTCCTTTCATGATAGATATTTATCCATACTATGCTTACAGAGATTCCTTGACCAATGTCTCCCTGGACTATGCTCTATTCGAGTCATCTTCTGAAGTAATCGACCCAAACACTGGCTTGTTGTACACAAACATGTTTGATGCTCAGATTGATGCTCTTTACGCTGCACTGATGGCTCTAAATTTTAGAACAATTAAAATTATGGTGACTGAGACAGGCTGGCCTTCGAAAGGATCACCTAAGGAAACAGCTGCAACTCCTGATAATGCCCAATTTTACAATACCAATCTGATTCGTCATGTCTTGAATGATACCGGTACACCTGCAAAGCCTGGACAGGAGCTGGATGTGTATATCTTCTCTTTGTTCAATGAAAACAGGAAGCCAGGAATGGAATCTGAAAGAAACTGGGGGTTATTTTATCCAGACCAAACAAGTGTCTATAACCTGGATTTCACCGGAAGAAGTGCTGTTGGTACACCTACAGAGTCTAATATAACCAGTTCAAATGCAACAGCATGGTGCATTGCTTCAAACAAGTCTTCTGAGAGGGACTTGCAAAATGCCTTAGATTGGGCTTGTGGTTCTGGAAATGTGGACTGTACTGCCATTCAACCGAGCCAGCCTTGTTATGAGCCAGATAATCTGGCCTCGCATGCATCTTATGCATTTAACAGTTACTACCAGCAGAATGGGGCAACTGATGTTGCTTGCAGTTTTGGAGGGTCAGGGATTAGAGTTGACAAGGACCCAAGTAAGTATGCTAGGTTTTTTCCTCTTCATTTAGGCTTTACAAACTCAATATATTTATTGTGAATAAAACTTAGAAACAATTTTTCTTAGGTAGTAACTATAAATCTTTCCTTAATCTGTGAAAAGCATAGACAGTGGTTAACAATTGCTTGGTGACTCTGGTTTATTTATGACCCTACATGAAAACCACATTAAGTGGTGAGGGCATGCATATTTGATGACCATATTTTTGTGTCATGTACAGCAAAATATTCAGAAACGGAGAGAGCTTTCCATCTTGTTGTGTTTGGTGCTGGCAATAGCTGCTTTAAAACGTCCATTTAGTCCATAAGTCTACCATCAATTTGCATTTGGCTTTGCATAATGCTTTTATCTTGAACTTTTGACTCTTCTTCAGACTAGCTAAAACTTTTTTATTCAACTCTGCAGGCTATGACAATTGCATCTACATGACTGCTAGGTAAAGTTTCTACTTGCAACAACCACCTATATTTCAAATTTCCGGGTGACACGCTTAATGCTTAAACTCGTTTTCTTGTTTTATAATTTATGTACAGGAGCAACAAAACCGCGGCAAGCAACACAACAGCAATTTCTTCAACTTCTTCCTTAGCACACAATGAAATTCCACCTGCATGGTTCTCTAGCTTCATTCTAGCAACCTTCATTCTATTGCTCTTAAAAATTACCCATGTCTGAATTAGCTTGATATCGAAAGGGCAGGAGAGATTTTGCCAAAAAATATTTGAGACAATCATGCTCTTGGAGATGTTAGGGGAGTGTGTTGGCTTGAGAAACTTACATCGTTTAAATTGAGAAAGAATGCAAATATGTAGAGCAACCTCTCCTAGTTTTGTATGATAAATGATAGATGTTAAGGTGCACAAAACAACATCATGACATGAATTATATATTCTTGCACATAATGTAGCTTAGCTTTTTGTTCACAGTTGCATTTTTATAACACTTTTAATTATTTATATGCAAAGAGAATATCAGCTGTCTGATTCGATAGAAGTCTCCAAATTCACAGCATGTTTTCAATGACTTGCATTTGAGTTTGTTTTTTTTTTTTGTGTTTTTTTTTGTGGGTGATTTCGTTCTTTTGCTTTTTGAACTTTTGGCTGGTGCTTTTGCTTTTTCTTTTGGGTATTAACCCAAGTAGTAATCAAAAGAGAATATATTTGGCGGGGGAAGCATACAATTTGATGCGAGTCGTTTTCATTATAATTAGATTGAAAATTTGAAATGCTTCATACTATGAAGATTCGACTGGTGGAACAGTCGTTCAGAGTTTTAGATGGGTTGATAATTTTATGTTAAAAAAAATGTGTGATGCTTATTAATGTTTTATTAGGATTATAATTTACGTATGTAAGATACTGTTTGTCCTAGTTTCTGGAAATTTAAAAATAATTTTTAGAATTCAAAAGCTGTTTCTGAAAATATTTGGATAATTTTTTGAGAGTGCTTATACATTTCAGAAGTTTTATTTTATCAAAATCAATGAAGATTAGCTTTTTGAAAAGCTAAGTAGAAGAAAAGCATGACTAAAGCTCCTTTTCTTTTTTAGTAAAGCCCTCAGGGAATTGCAAAGAGGAGCTCGGATTCACAATTATTACTTAAAAAATCTGGAAGAGGCAGTAACAGATTTCAGAAGAAAAATAAAAGTTACGAAGAGAAGCCCGAGCATGGTTTAATTCTCAAGCAAACATGTTAGAAGAGCCAAGATTGCTGTGATCTTCAGAACAAAAGAAACCAAAGCTAAAGCCGATTTGGCATCCTTAAAGGCCGCATCACAATTAGCTTTCCACCAACCAACCCTAAAGTAGAATGGATCCTTAAAGTCTCAGAGAAATCTCCATGGATTGAATGGTGTGGATCCCTTCAAAGACTCTTTTCATTTCTTATTAAACCTCCAGCAGCAATAAAACAAAGAGAATGCAAAAACAGTAAAATTGATCTTATTCGAAAATCCAGTAACCTCTTTCCTATTTTTGGCTTTGAGACTTCTTGTATTCATATCTGGCACTATAGGTGAAAAAGCTGCTTTCCATTTACCTTTTATATTGGTTCTGCATATTACGACTTTCCAATTAATTAATTGTGGGGGTCCTCAATTTAGTTTTTTATTTTTTTTTATTTTTTATTATTAGTCTGTAAAACAATACAGATATTATATATTATTTTTTTAAAATTTATAATAAATATGTTATTTTTATCTTTTATTATTGATTTATAAAAAAAAAAAATGAAGATTATATGTGTATTTTATTATATTTAATATTGACTATAAATTATTAATTAAGTATATATATTATTTTAAATATAAAAATACTTTCATAAGTATCACTTTTTATTTTGTATAATTTTAAAAAATATTTTAAAATATTTATACCGTTAGTCAAATTATATTAATTTTATAACTAAAATAGCAAATTAGTCATTTAATACATCTATTTTTTTCTTTATTTTTCTCTCTTCCCTCTCTATCTTCTTCTTCATTTCTTTTTCCTCCATTTTTTCCTATCACGTTCTCTTTCTCTTTTTTTTT